>BQNB010019557.1:14220-66671 GCA_026074375.1 Tanacetum coccineum | reverse complement strand
TTTAGAGATATCTAGTTTAATAGTTTTAGGTTATAAAATAGGTTTAGAATTAGTGGAAGAAAACCTTAAATTTTATAAAAAGAATGAGTCTGTTTATGTAGAAAAAAATTAATGGCTTAAAATGGGACATTCAAGTAGGAGAAATAACTATTAGAGAGCTTAGGAAGAAGCTTGAGAAAATTCAAAAAGAAAAAGATAGCATTCAATTTAATGTAGATAACTTTGAAAATGCATCTAAAAGTTTAAACAAGCTCATAGAGTGTCAGATTGTTGATTATTGCAAGAAAGGTTTAGGATATGAAAATTATAATGCAGTTCCACCTTCCTACATAGGAAATTCCATGCCTCCAACACCTAATTTGTCTTTTACTGGTTTAGATGAGTTTGTTAATAAGCCTGTAGTTGAGAACAGGAAGTCTGATGAAGAAGTGTATAAGGAAGTTAGGAAGAATGATGATGCCCTAATTATTGTAGAATAGGTGTCAGACATTGAGGAAGAAAATGTGTCTCAAACTAAAACTAAGAAGAAAATAGTTAAGCCTAGTATTTCTAAGATAGAGTTTGTCAAACCTAAGCAACAAGAGAAAACTGCTAGGAAAACTTTTAAACAAGTTGAGAAACATAGGCAAAACATTCACAGTCCAAGAGGTAATTAAAGAAATTGGAACAATATGATGTCTCAAAGACTAGGAAGCAATTTTGAGATGTTTAATAAGGCCTATTATGTGTGTGGAAGTTTTGATCATTTGCAAGTTGATTACAATTACCATCAAAAACATTTTCAAAATCAAAGGATGGTAAAACTTGTTTGGAACAATGCTCAAAGGGCGAATCATCAAAACTTTGCTAAAAAGACTCACCCCTGTGCTAAAAAGAACTTAGTTCCAAAAGCAGTACTAATGAAGTCTGGTTTAGTATTAGTTAATACTGCTAGACAAGTTAATTCTGCTTACTCAAAAACAACAATAAATGCTGTTAGACCAATGTCATATCTTTTTAAACAACACATTCTACTGTTAAGAGGACCATTAATAAGAACACAACATTTAAAAATAGTAATATTAATGAAAGGGTTAATATTGTTAGGGGTAAAAATGTTAATACTGCTAGGCCAAAAGCAGTAGTTAATGCTGTCAAGGGAAATAATTTTAATGTTGTTAAGGCCTCAGCTTGTTGGGTTTAGAAACCAAAGACTAATGTTTTAGACCATGTTTCTAAACACAACAGTGCATCAATCGCCATAAAAAAATTTGATTATGTTGATGCACAAGGCAAATCCAAGTCAGTGATGGCTTGGGTCCCCAAAAGAAACTGATTTTCTTATCTAATGTGCAAGGCAATCCACAAATGGATTTACACGATCAAGGAGGATTGATAGTGGTTTCTCAAGGCACATGACAGGGAACATGTCGTATCTTACAAACTATGAAGAGATAGATGGAGGATATGTTGCTTTTGAAGGGAACCCCAAAGGAGGGAAAATCACAAGAAAATGTACCATTAAAACTAGCAATCTAGATTTTGAAAATGTGTATTTTGTGAGAGAGTTAAAGTTTAATCTCTTTAGTGTCTAAAAAATGTATGATAAAAAGAATAGTGTTCTTTTTAATGACACTGAATGTATTGTTTTATCTCCAAACTTTAAGTTAAGTGATGAAAGTCAAGTTTTACTTAGAGTTACTAGAAAGAACAATATGTATAGTGTTGATTTAAAGAACATAGTTCCTAAAGGAGGTTTAACTTTCCTTTTTGCAAAATCTATATCTGATGAATCTAAACTTTGGCATAGAAGGCTAGGTCACTTAAATTTTAAAACCATGAATAAATTGGTTAAGGGAAATCTTGTAAGAGGTTTACCTTCCAAACTTTTTGAAAATGATCAAACATGTGTTGCTTGTCAAAAGGGTAAGCAGCACAGAGCCTCTTGTAAGTCCAAAACAGAGAACTCAATCAGTCTTCCTTTACATTTGTTGCATATGGACTTGTTTGGTCTTGACGAGTCTCAACATTTGTAAAAAGATCTTACGAAGAAAATGTATTTGCCTAGTTGTCACAAATGATTACAGTAGGTTTACATGGGTTTTCCTTTCTAGCTTAATAAGGATGAGACTAAGTGGGCATTTTAATGTTCCTTTTTAACTGGTATAGAAAAATCTAGTAGATCACAAGGTTAGGTGATTAGATGTGATAATGAGGACTGAGTTCAAAAAAACATGAGAAATGATAAATCACAGGTTTGGTGATGTAGGGAATTTTGAGACTATTTATTGTATTGCTAGAACTCCTCAACAAAATAGAGTTGCTGAGAGGAGGAATAGGACACTAATTGAGGCTGCTAGGACTATGCTAGATGATTCTAAGTTGCCAACTACTTTTTGGGCAGAAGCAGTTAATACTGCTTGCTTATGCGCACATATTGTTGTTAGTTGTTAAGCTTATAACAAGACTCATAGGAACTTTTTTTGGTAGATCACCAATTTTAAGTTTTATAAGACCATTTGGGTGTTTTTGTTACTATTCTTAATACCATAGATCACTTAGGCAAATTTAATGGTAAGGCTGATGAAGGTTTCTTTGTTGGATACTCTTTGAATAGTAAAAGCCTCCTTTGAGTTTTCCAATAGGTATAACAAGATAGTGGAAGAAAACTTGCATATTGTATTTAGTGAGAGTATACCTAATGCTGTAAGTAGTAGACCAGATTGGCTATTTGATATTGATGCACTAACAAGAACAATGAATTATGAGCCAATTGTTGCAGGAACACAGTCTAATGGTTTTGCAGGTACAAAAGCAAGTGATAATGCAAGTCAAGCTAGAAAGGAGACAGAAAACCTTGTCAAAGATTACATTTTGCTACCATTATGGACTGCTGATCCACCATATTCCCAGGATACAAAGAGTTCTTATGATGATGGATCCAAACCTTCAAGTGATGATAGAAATAAGGTTGATGAAGATCCAAGAAAAGATAGTGATTGTAATGATCAAGAGAAGGAAGATAATGTTAACAGCATTAACAATGTTAATGCTGCTAGCACAAATGAAGTTAATGTTGTTGGTGGAAAAACAAGCATTGAACTTCTATTTGATCTAGATATGCCTGCTTTTGAAGATAATAGCATATTTGACTTCACAAGAGATGATGAAGATGATGGTGTAGTGGCTGACATGAACAATTTGGATACAACAATCCAAGTCAGTCCTATTCCAACTACAAGAATTCATAAAGATCATCCTCTTGATCAAGTGATTGGAGATTTGCAATCAGCTACACAAACAAGAAAGATGTCAAAGAATTTGGAGGAACATGGGTTTGTTAGTACTATTCAACAAAGAACAAACCATAAAGACCTTCAAAACTGCTTGTTTGCTTGCTTTTTATCACAGGAAGAACCCAAAAAGGTAATTCATGCATTGAAGGATCCAAGCTGGATAGAGGCTATGCAGGAAGAGCTTCTACAATTCAAGTTACAAGAAGTTTAGACTTTAGTGGATTTACCAAATAGAAAAAGGGCTATAGGCTCTAAATGGGTTTTCAAGAATAAAAAGGATGAAAGGGGAATTGTGATAAGAAATAAAGCAAGATTGGTTGCTCAAGGGTACACACAAGAAGAAGGGATTGACTATGATGAAGTCTTTGCCCCTGTTGAAGATTAAAGCAATTAGGCTATTTTTAGCTTATGCTTCATTTAAAGATTTTATGGTGTATCAAATGGATGTAAAAAGTGCTTTTCTCTATGGGAAGATTGAAGAAGAGGTGTATGTATGTCAACCACCAAGATTTGAAGATCCAGACTTTCCTGATAGAGTATACAAGGTTGAAAAAGCACTGTATGGACTACATCAAGCTCCTAGAGCTTGGTATGAAACCTTGTCAACATATCTGTTGGACAATGGGTTTCAAAGAGGGAAATTTGGACAAGCTTTATTCATCAAAAGGCACAAAGGTGATATTTTGCTAGTCCAAGTTTATGTGGATGATATCATCTTTGGTTCAACAAAGAAGGAGCTATGCCAATGGCCCATTTAAGAACGTTAAAAGCATGCGAAATTTCAGATGAGTTTATGGGGAAACTTACATTCTTCTTTAGAATTACAGTGCAGCAGAAGATGGGATGGCATATTGATTAGTCAAGATAAAATATGTTGTTGAATATTTTAAAGAAATTGGGTTTACGATTCAAGACTGAAAATAAGCACACCAATGGAAACTCAAAAGCCTTTACTCAAGGATGAAGATGGTGAAGAAGTAGATGTGCATATGTATAGGTCAATGATTGGTTCATTGATGTATCTTACATCTTCAAGACCTGACATCATGTTTGCAGTGTGTGTATGTGCTAGATACCAAGTCAATCTAAATGTTTCATATATTCATGCTGTGAAAAGGATTTTTAGGTACTTAAAAGGTTAACCAAAATTGGGCCTTTGGTATCTAAAAGATTCTTCCTTTTGATTGGTAACATACACTAATTACGTGATTATGCTGGAGCAAGCTTGGATAGGAAGTCTACAACAGGAGGTTGTCAATTCCTTGGATGTAGATTAATATCATGAACAGTGCAAGAAACAGATAGTGGTTTGTAAAATTCCACAACAGAAGCTGAGTATGTGGTTGCTTCAAGTTGTTGTGGACAAGTGTTTTGGATTCAGAATCAACTACTTGATTATGGGTATAATTTTATGCATACCAAGATCTTTATTGACAATAACAGTACTATTTGCATAATTAAAAATCCTGTTTTTCATTAAAAAAACAAAGCATATAGAGATCAGAATCATTTTATTAGAGATTGCAATGAAAAGGTAATAGATCAATTGGTCAAACATTCTATTTGACAAGAATGTTTCGGTATTTGCTTACAAAGCTTTTGCATGGAAAGTAGATTTCAATATTTTGTTTGTTAAGTATTTGGAATGATTGAATCTTTAAAGTCTTTTATCTCTTTTGTTTTTGTAGATGTTTTGTAAATGAATTAGTACAGTGATATATGTCTTTAAAGTTTATGTTGTTACAGTTAATTAGTACTGCTGGTTTTACTTAATAATGATGTGTTACAAATGTTAGTTATACTTATACTGCCTATGTATAATTAATACTGGTGATAATTGTGAAAATTGTTATGGTCTTGGGTTTTCTTGGTTTTTAACTATCTTTTTGCTTGGAAAAGCAAAGAATCAGTGTTAGATTGATGATGGAATGCTGTTTGGAATGGAATTGGAGTTAATGCTGGTGACTCAAAGTTAATGCTGCTAGGCATAAACTTACTAAGTGGTTCTGAGGTTAAATGCTTACTAGGCATAACTAATATGATAGTTCTATAGTTAATGCTGCTAGCTAACTTACTACTGCTTGGGTTACTCTGCGGGGTGAAAGTGTAATGTGTTGAGGGTATTTTATTAATACTTCGATTAAGTTGTTTCATAAGTCATTTTTAATCGATTTCATACTTTCGTAAACTCTTTAATCACAAACCCTAACTTAATTTTATCATCCATCATCAAAACCTAACACAAATGACGACCCTAAAGTTTGCAGATACTCATAACATGGTCGCATTTTTGTCTAAACCCGCAGAAAGTGATGGGTTTTGTTAGCCTCAAAATATTGAGTCGAACAATGGAAGTTCGTTCATAATTAATATTAGGTCTCGGTCACTAAATTAATATACGTTGTAATAGGCTAGACGGGTAAACGGGCTCTTATTTGTAATCTAATCGGTCACGTGTATCGGGCGAAAGCCCAAGTAATCCTGAGCCCGGCCCATAGAATTACTAAAGGCATGCAAGCCTTTTAGTCCTAGTATATATACACCTCACCAAGTAAGGTGAGGTGGTTGGTTTTGTTGATTTCATTTCTTGTAAGACATTGTATATAACGACAACCACTTTTCTCTCTAACTTCCCTCTACAATCTTCATATCTTCCATCTTTATTTTCTTGATCATTCCATGCAACTGGTAATGAAGTGAAGTGATTATAGGGTTCCGACATTTGGTATCAGAGCCTCGGGTGGATAGTAATTAAATTTCGTGGCTAGTTTTTTTTTTGGTTCAAAAAAAGTAGCAAGAAAAATCATTATTTAATCTTTGTTTGTGGTTAAAGATGTTAAAGACTTGTACTTTCGGGCTTAGAACTATCCCTTGCATCATTACTTGGTAGTTTGAACATAATTTCATCACTTACAAGAAAGTTTGAAGGTTTTTTCTTGGCTGTGTTTTGCCTATCGAAGGGTGTTCTTGATTGCGTTTTGCTTGCGGGTTACGTTTTGCTTCCTGCGATTTGTCAGAGAAAGTATTGCGGTTTGTTGTTTTGTGAAGGACAACGTACTGCGTTTTGTCTTATTAGGCACTGCGTTTTGGTTATTGCGTTTTGCCTTTGCATTTTGGGTATTGCGTTTTGCCTATTGCGTTTTGGTTCTGCGTTTTGCCTCATTGAAGACCCTTATTGCGTTTTGCCTAGGGGAGACTCTGTCCATTTCATTTCTTGGTTGCGTTTTGTCTCTTGCGGTTTGTCTAGGGAGTTGCGATTTGGTTCTGCGGTTTGTCTTCAAACAATGCGTTTTGTTCATTGCATTTTGTCTCAAGATTTCATTGCGTTTTGTCTCAAGACTTCATTGCGTTTTGCCTTAATACTTCATTGCATTTTGTCTCAAGACTTCATTGCATTTTGTCTCAAGACTTCACTGCATTTTGCCTCAAGCAATGACGTTTTGTCAAATCTTTGCATTGCGTTTTGTGAACTAGTTGCGTTTTTGTCAACATTTTTTTTTTGACACATTGGTCTTTGAGAGTTGTAAGGACATAGAAATTTAACAACAAACCTCAGGATATTTAACACGAACTTTTGGACTTTTGAATTCGGGACTACAAGGATAATTATACTACAACAACAAACTTTAACAACAACAATTAATTTTCACAGGTTTCCTCTCGATTTTGTAAAATCCCACGGAAGAACTTATTTCTCGGTTATATCTTTGGACTTGCAAATATCAGGGAAATATTTTCATTCAATTAATCACACTTCAATCAAAATCACATCCACTTAAGATCCTTAAATCATTTTCAATTCATAATTCAACAATCATTCATCTGACAAATCCAAACGGTAACTTCCTCAACCGAACAGTCATATGTCATAAACATATTGGCGCTGGACGAAGGGATGTTGATTGGAGATATACTACACCTTATAATATATATAATATATAATAAGTGTTGTTGATTATGAAGATTACGAGTTTGGGAACGAGTGTGCATACACTAAGAAAGAAAAATTTACACTAATTTTTTTGTTAATTCCCCAATGAGGCTGTGCTGGAAAATCGATACAGTCGGTAGATTTGAGTTTGAAAGAGAGAATTGATTGGAGAGTGAGGAAAGTCAAATTAGACAATAACAAACAAAAACGTTTAAGAAAAACCTAAAAATTACGAAATTAAGCTGAAAAACGGGAGCACGAATCCCGAACAAAGGGGGAAAAACCTAAAATCTTTAAAATTAACCCTACGAAGAAATTTTTGCTTCTAAACTACTCTAGGAGACAAATAACGAAGAATGAAAAAGACTAGACCGAAAACGGAGTTCGTTTGACCCAAAAACGAGTCAACACAAAAAAACGCACCCGGACCCGTTCTTTAAAAAACGAAAAGTTGTAAAAATGACCCTACGAAAATTTTTAAATTTTTCCTACAAACTATATGACTAAAGAAAATTTTCTAAAAAAGAAAAATATTTTTTTGATAATTTTTGTATTTTTTTTGAATTTTTAAAACTTTTAACTAAATTAAATTGTAAAAAAAATACTAAATGACTTCGAAAAATTCTGAAAATTTTACTAAAAATACTAGACACTATGATGATCCTATGAAAAATAAGAAACAAAAAATTGGCTGAATGAATAAGCCCTAAATAAGCTGTAACAGCTTATGGGCTTATAAGGCCAAAAGAACCTTAAATACCAAAGCCCTTGGGACTATAACAGAAAAGTCCCAAGGGCGCAGCGGTATGTGTGTGTACAAAAGAGAGGTGTACGAGGGTTGAGACCCGGGTTCGAGTCTTGCTCACCCGGGTCACCCCTTGTCTCCTTTCTTTTTTTTTGGAAAAACTTTGTAAAGCAAAGTTGTTAAGCTCGTGGGGCTTAACAACTTTCTCAACTACAAGATTTTTTGAAAAGCTATAAATAAGCTAAAAATTAGCTTTTAAAAGCGACAGAATCTAAAAACAAGCTTAATAGCTTAAGAAGCTAAGTCATTTGGATTTTTTTTGTGGACACTTAAGCTAAACTTAGAACTAAATAAGCTAAGAGGGTTATCTAAACCTAACCTAGATAAGCTTTAAAAAGGTAAAAAGCTAAACTGAATAAGCTTAAAAAGGAAAAAGCTTAACTTGAATTACTGACAGAACACTAAAAATTAGACTTAAAAGCTATATGTGGTCTAACTTAGGGCTGCTGGTTACACAAAATAAGCCAGGGAAATGCAATTCAGCAAAACAAAGCTAATACACAAACAAAATAAGCTTATCAATGAAATGAATAAGCAACTTAGGATAAGCTCATTAGCCAAAAGAGTTTGACTTACCAACAGCAGTATACTAAGAGTTAGTACTGTGGTATGAATATGGGCTTAATAAAGCTTAATAAGCCAAGGGGAAAAAGGGAATGAGACTATCTAAGATATTATTCTCCTAATAAGCAAATAAGAGCCTAAATTCAACAACTAAAAAGCTCTTAATAAGCTAGAAAGAAATTAAGCAGTACCTACACTAGAGCTAAGTAAAAACAGCCAAAGGGCTACTTTGAGCTTAAAAATAAGCTATCAAAGGGGCTTTTTAAGGACTGAAATTGAAGGAACTTAACAAAGAGCTTATTGGCTTTTTAGAAAAGCCAATAGCTAGGACTTAAGTTCACTAATAAGCTAGAAAAGTAGGCTTAAAGATACTCCCTTAGCACCAGGGGAAAATAAGCTAAGGACAAGGGCTTAATTTGACAGCTTATTTTAAGCTGTCAAATAAGCTCAAATGAAAAAGAAAAGTTGAAACAGATCTAGAGTGGCTTAAAGTGAGCTTATGCTCAAACTTTAAGCCCCTAAACACAAAGAAAACATGCTGATTTTTGAGAATGAAAAATGGGCTTTTTGCTTAAAAAATTGACACTTAACTTTTTTGACAGCTTTGACTCAACAAAGGTAAAAGTGTACTTATAGAGATTTTGTACTTGATTGTTTTAAACACAAAAACAAAACTTTTTAAACCACAACTCAATTATACAATGGCTTATTTGGATAAGCCATTGTATACCTTTTTAAAAAAAAAGCAACAGTTTAAGTACACTTGTAAAAACTTAAAAAAAAGGTTTTGACTAAAAAGCTTTAGCAAACACTAGACTTACTAAGCTCAATACTTAAGCTAAAACTATCTTGTGACCACAACCCATACAAAACTTGTTTTGACCCGTTTTTACTCTTAACCCAAACACCCCTTTATATTCTTAAAATGGATTTTTCTCTTTATAAAAGTGTTTTAAACTCATAATTCTCTAAGGATTGACATATAAGCACCTAAACATCATAAAATGAACATTAATAAGCAATAAATAAGCATCTCTAATCAGCAACATAAACAGAATAAGCTATAAATATCTAAGAAATTAAGGCTTTAAAAGGAAAAAATTGTCAATGAACCTTTATCCAAGCTTTTTACAAGGGCTTTTTGAGCTCATGGGGCTTTCACCTACAAGCTCTGCGTATATAATGAGCCAGGAATATGCCAATAAGCTCTTCCTAACTTTAGCTTATCTTCCAATTGGGCTTTATCTTGATTTTTCAAAATGAAACTTATAAAAAACTAAAACCTATGAGAGTTTTAGCGTTATTATGCTTAATCAAAACTTCCCTATATGTCGCTTATTGTGGGATTGTTTACACAATATAAAAGGTGATTTAATGCCGTTTAACAATAAAACTCAGATATGGGTTTATACCTTAAAACTTCAACTACTTCATTTAACTTTCAAAAGAGTACAAAGAACTTGCAAGAAGCGTAAATAGCTGAAAAGTTAGAAACTCATAAAGATGACTTAATTTAAAGGAAAAATAAAGACTCTTCTTCACTACTCTCACACCCAATTCGGGTCACATTGCATCTATTTTATACTAAATGAGCTAAGTTCTCAGCCTTCTTTCTTGTGTTTCTTCTCGTGAGTGATTCAAAAGGCCCATAATCCAGCCTATCCATGGTCCTGTGGATTCTTTTAAATTGATCACAAACCAGTGATTTTGGCAAAATGTTATGGAGAAAATAAGTAGTGGAGGTGGGGGGAAAGGATTATCCAGGGTGTAGTTATGGTTGCAGGGTAAAAGAAAGGAAGAAAACCCGTGACCTTTAATGGGGTTTTGAGCTAGGGCGGGAAAATTGGGTTTTAATTGTTGCAGGGGATGTGTTTGGTGGATTGGCACAAATGAACCCTCAACTTGTGTAAGAGTTTAACATGAAAGGTCCTTGTGGTGATATAACATTTAAGAAGTGGCAGGATTGGTCCCTCAGGGTTAATTGTGGTTTTGCATTTTTCGTCCTTTTGGTAATACAAGGTTGAGGGTTTGGCAGAAATGCCCCCTCAACCTTATATCTCTAATTGCGAATTTAGTCCTTTTTGTAATACAAGTATGAGGGGTTGGCAGGAATGCCCCCTCTACTTGTATTTTAACTAAATTACAAATTCAGCCCTTGTCTTTGTTTCCTTTGTATTATAACTTTGGGAATTGGCAATTACAGTCCCTTTAGTTATATTTCTTCTGATTTTGACTTCCTCTTGACTTTGACTTTGTCGGGGTTGACTTTGACTTTGACTGTTTGACTTTTCTGTTGACTTTTTGACTTGATTGACTTTTTGGCTTCGATTTGGCTTCGTCTTTTCACACTTTTCCATTCCGTGCCCAGTTTTGTCGTTTTTGGCTTTGTTTTTCGTCCTTTTGTGAATATCCGTTTCCTGCACAATACAAATGCAAAACAAACATATATTTGGCAGTTTTTGTCTGTTTTTGGTCATTTAAGTCCGTTTTTAATGGAAAAAGGTATGTGTAATTAAGCACATACCAAAATCCCCCATACTAAGGTATTGCCGTGTCCTCACGCAATGTTATGAAGTAAACATTTACGAAAACTAAGAATCTCAATCCCCCTCGACTAATAACCTCGAAAAGTAGCTAAGTGTTCGTCAAGGGGAACTAAAGAATCAATAGCTTCGACAAGTCCCGTTTTCACCATTTTTTATTTTTCTATACACTGAATCTATCCCTAATAATTTTTGATTTTTCCTTTTTTCTTTTCTTAAATTACATGTTTGACTTCCTTTATTATTATCTAACATTGGGATTTTGAATGAGTAAACGCCTCATAGAATAATCTACAGATGTCCTGACGGATAAATTCACATCCCGATTTTACTCAGTCAAAACCCACAAGCAATTAAACAAGATCTTTTGTCAATATAAGTCTAAATTGCTAAGCACTCATGTTCTTGACATTCGTGAACTTTTAGCTACACATGGATATATGATTTAAATCGTGTGTTACTCATTTCTAATAAACCATAGATCAACTTAATTTCCATAGTCGTGATTCAAGATGGAATCATGTCACTCAAAGTAACAAACTAATTAGGACCTTGTAACAGGATTTTAAAGAAACGAACTTGTAAATGTAGAACTTTATGCAACAGCCTTCAGCATTTTAATTATATGTTCTTAAAGCTAGGAATGCGTTGCTTAGTTTGAACACCTACATAGGCCTCGCTCCCTAGTAGGATATCACAACCAACGACCGATGTTCTTAGTTTGAAAACCCACCCCGTTGCTAGCGTTAGGTGGAAATCCACAACTACACCTTCTTCCTTAATATGGCCTTAGGATTAAGTGTCATTATTTGAACCCTCACCTAGACCTCGCTTACTGGTGAGATATCACAACACACCAAATCCCTAGAAGTAAAGATGTCTTAGTTTGAACCCCCACTTCGTGGTTAGCGGAGTGGGATATCACGACACATCTTTTACTTGTTCCATATAATCAAATGTATGCTTCATTGGCATAATTTCATTATTCATGCATTTTTGCATTCATACTTCTTCATGTTCTTGGCATTTTACCTTTCACCTTACTATAGAGTAGAAAAATCTCGCTTATAAAGAATTCAAGTTTCAAATTTGAAGATTTTTCTAAAAACATTATTGACACTTGTTGAATTGAAATGAGCACGTATGATTAGGTGGATTAGGAGCTAAAGGAGGAGAAAAGCCACCAAGTTACTCATATAAGTTTTAGAAGAATCTTGCTCAGCACATAAACTTATATTTAACTCTATCACTTCTTGTTCTTCACCTTATTAAAATTCGAAGCAATAGAATTCGTGAAAGCTTAGCCTACAAGCGGTAAGTTGAGGAACTAGCTAGGCTCACTCGCATCGATAGAGTCAAAAATTATTCTCATTCTACCCATTAGGAAAGTCAAAACTGTGACAAAACACTTATTTTATTTTTGAAAATTTTTAAATTTTTTCATTTTTTTATTATTTTTTTTTTGGCATTTTTGCAAAAATTTGGTGGTAAAAAAAAAACTGGATTGCGTGATGACAACGGCTGCAGGCAAAAATCAAATCGAAGATCCCCCCATACTAGAACTAAACATCGTCCTCGATGTTTCAAAGGGTTTCTACTCAAACTAAGGCCGTTTATGAAGTGTGCCAAAGATTAAAACGATAGCCGATAAGATTAGATACTGTATTCCTAAAATGAAGCTGATGATTATAAACTTCATTTTTATACTTCTATCACACTATGAGTACTTCACAATCGGGAAAAATCCTGGACATACAAACACAAAGCAACACAAAACATGGATAAAAAACGGTAATGGAAAAATGTAAAACCCTCTCAAACAAAAAACACTTATTATTACTACTAGGATAAGCATGGGGTGCCTCCCCGAAGCGCTTGTTAAGGTCGTATGATTGACACGTCTCCCCGATTTAATGGTCCCATGGGGAACGTCTGGAAGATCCGGGAAACCTGGGTTGTATGTCCCCTCAAAGTAGTGTTTTTCAATAGACGATGGACAATTCACTTTGAATTTGGCCCGGAGTTTTTGGGATAATCACAGTGCCATATGGAATAACTTGGGTTACAGTGCAATGGTCCACTCCAGAGGGGTCTTAGTTTGCCTGAGAACAAGAAAAATCTTTAATCTAGAGTTAAAGAGGAGGACTCGATCACCGACGTTGAAACGCGAATTTTTGATTTTGGAGTCAAGGAATTCTCTTTGTTTTCTTCTTTATAGATCAAAGAGAGTTTTCATATGGCATGAATCACGAAGTTCATTAAGTTCATTGGTTGAACTTTTCTTGATCACCGGATGTTTTGATATCAAGTTTGTTATGCTTAAGGGCCCAGTAAGCTTTGTGCTCGAGTCGATCCGGAAGATGACATGCCTTCCCGTAACACTAACTTATTTGGAAGTACACCCGATGGGTGTTTTGTAAGCTGTGCGGAAAGCCCAAAGTGCGTCATCTAATTTATCCGACCAAGAGGCACGATTTTCGCCCACGGTCCTTTCCAGAATCCTTTTCAAACCACGATTGGATACCTCAACTTGTCCACTTGTTTGTGGATGATACGCGGTGGAGAGACGATGAGTGACTCCGTATTTAAGCATGACCTTTGTAAATTGGTCATTGCAAAAATGGGTTCCGCGATCACTTATGATTGCACGAGGGGCACCAAATCTGGAGAAGAGAGATTTAAGAAATTTACAAACAAACCTAGGGCATCGTTGGTGAGGGAGCGCTTTCGGCTTTAACCCTTTTGTTAAGTAATCGACTGACAGTGTTATATATTGTTCCCCTCTTGAAGACGGGAACGGCCCCATAAAGTCAATGCCCCACATGTCAAATATTTCGCAAACTTGGATAGAGTTTTGTGGCATCTCGTCACGTTGCGAAATTTTGCCTTGACGTTGACAAATGTCACATCGGGTGACAAAGTCGTGGGCATCCTTGTAGATTGTGGGCCAATAAAATCCTGAATCGAAGACCTTTTTAGCTGTGTAATTGGCACCGTAGTGTCCCCCGGTGGGTCCACTGTGGCAAGCTTTGAGAATGTCAAAAGCTTCTTGCCCCGAAACACAACGCCTAATTACTTGGTCTGCACAGATCTTGAATAGAAAGGGGCCGTCTAAAAGTAGTGTTGACGTCTTTGAAAAAATTCCTTTTCTTGTTGGGGAAGTCATCCTTTGTTCACAAAAATTCCCCGCATGGTAGTTTGCAAAATCGGCAAAACCATGGGGCATTATTCATCACCACGAAAGGTAACCATCCCAGTGTCTCGAGAGGAAATGATTCCGTAATTCCTTTTCTCGAGGCTCAATTTGATGGGATTTTCATGTCTAGAAAGGTGGTTCGGCGGACGAGATTTTCTGCTCCTTTTTTTATCACGGATACGACATAAAATTCTAATGATGGAGCAGCAAAAATCCATGGAAGCAATCTTGGCTTGCATCCTTCTTAGACAAGCAAGTATCTTAAGAGCCGATGATGGTCCGTATTACACTATACTTTTAGACATGACCAAGATTATGGCCGGAATTTCTCGAAGACATACTCTACGGCTAAGTAATTCTTTTTCCGTTGTAGTGTAATGTGGCTTAGCCTTCTGGTCATAGTTTGTTGCATAGTGTATCAGCTGGAAGTGCTTGGTCTTACGTTGCCCCTTGGACTGCCCCAACAACAAAAATCAACTTGCATCACACATGAATTCAAAGGGCAAGTTCCCAATAGGGAAGCAATAGAATTGGAAGCCTGGGTTAACTTCATCTTATGGGTTTTCAAATGCTTTCAATGCACTTCCTTCGAGTAGATAAACGGAGTTTCCTTTTCAAGGAGGCTGGGTATAGACGGGCGATTTTGGGAGAAAAATCATAAATAAATAGTAGGTAGAATCCAGGCTATTGTTGGACCGAGAAAACTACGAATACCTTATGTAGTGGGATGAGGCAATTTTGCAATGACATCCACTTTTGCCTTATCAACCTCAATCCCGGATTTAGAAATCTTATGGCCAAGGACTATGCCTTCCTTGACCATAAAGTGGCACTTTTCCCAATTTAGCACAAGATTGGTGTCTTCACACCTTTGGAGCATTTTGTCTAAATGGGAAAGGCAAGAAGAGAAAGAGTCACCGAAAACCGAAAAATCATCCATGAAGACCTCTATGGTTTTCTCAATCATATGTGAAAGATTGCAAACCATACCCATTTTGGAACGTGCCTGGTGCATTGCATAACCCAAAAGGCATGCGACGATAGGCAAATGTCCCGTAAGGGCAGGTGAAGGTAGTCTTCTCTTGATCAAGTGGGTCAATCGGGATCTGAAAGTAGCCGAAGAATCCGTCCAAAAAGCAATAGTACTCATTTCCGGCTAATCTTTCAAGCATCTGGTCCATAAAGGGTAACGGGAAATGGTCTTTGCGAGTTGCATCATTGAGTTTTCGGTAATCGATGCAAACTCGCCATCCCGTAACCAACCTAGTGGGTATTAACTCATTTTCTTCATTTTTCACAACGGTTATGCCTCCCTTCTTAGGGACACAATGAACCGGGCTTACCCAGGGGCGGTCTGTCAGGATAGGGTAAATTAACCCGGCATCAAGAAGTTTGATAACTTCTTGCTTAATAACCTCATGGATTTTGGGGTTAACCCTTCTCTGATGTTGAACTACGGGTTTGGCATTTTCCTCCATCAAAATCTTATGGGTGCAAAACTGTGGATTTATCCCCTTAATATCAGAAATCTTCCAAGCTATGGCACGTTTGTGTGCACTCTTGAGAACCTTGTCAGGCGGTTTTATCTCATCTTTCAAGTTTTTTTAGCGATTATGACGGGTAATTTGTAATCACCCTCCAAAAAATGCATTCTAAAGATTGGATGGTAAGTCTTGTGTTAAAGGTCGGAGGATCTTCACATGAGATTTACCTTGTCAGGCATATGAATTTCACAAAACTGGTGACGGAGGAAGATTTGGGTCACTATTGATCACAACTTAAACAAACTCCTCAAGGTAACAGTATCTCCTCGGGATCATAGATCCCCCATCTTACACCTGGTGGTATTGAATCATCATGTTCAAGAATTCATCGATATCTTCCATTAGAAAATCACTTCCCCGGAAGGGAGTGAAAGATGAGAAAGCGAGATCGATCGTTAAGACCCGAAGTAGAAGTGGTGATGAATCTTTCAGAAATTTTCAAGTACTTCTTGAACATATTCTTCACAGCTATGTCAATAACATCGACTCGGTTTACGTTTCAATGATATCTGTATGGAGAGAGTTTTTGTCTCACCAACTTTGAGTTACGGATTGGACATTCATGTCTAAGGGTCATTTGTTCACCGTGAACATCTATTAAGGCACGTGCCGTCCTCAAGAAAGGTCTTCCTAAGATTAAGGGAGCCCGAGGATCGGCAACGTAATCAACGACCACAAAATCGGCAGGAAAGAAGAACGTTCCAACTTTCACGAAAACATCCTCGGCGATGCCGGTTGGAGTAGAAATCGTTCGGTCGGCAAGTTCAAGTATCATTCGGGTTTTGGTCAAAGCTGGGAGACTTAGTTCTTTCCAAATGGAGAGAGGCATTAGGTTGATGCTTGCACCGAGATCGGCCAAGGCTAAGCATTCATTCATCTCCGGAAAATCACACGGTATAAGAAATCTGCCGGGGTCTCCAAGTTTCTCGGGAAACTTTTTTAGGATAACCGCCGAGCAATTCTCGTTTACCGGTGTCTTTGTCAACTCAATCATCTTATCCTTGTCATTGAGGAGCTTTCTAAACATTGGTGCAAATTTGGGCATGTGTAGGAGAGCGTCCGCGAAACTTAGCTCGAAATGGAGATTCCGAAAAATCTCCATAAATTTTGAAGCTAAAAGATCGTCTTTTTCACGGAACTTTTCTTTGTTGGCCCTTGAAGGATAAGGCAAGGTTGGTTTAGTCTTTGAAGCAACAACGGGCTCACCAATTTGGTCATTAGTTTGGACCACCGGAGGTTGGATGTTTTCGGTGCTTGGTTGCACCGTATCCTTTGTCACCTCGGGTTCATTTTCCGTCTCTTTAGGAGGAGAAGAAATTTGAGGTCCATTATAGGAAACACCGCTTCGGTTCGGTGATTGCTTTTCATATCACCTTTTGGAGTTAGCAATGGTGTGTTTTGTTGCTTGGAAAGATGACCCGAGCCCGAAGTAGAAGCAGTATTACTATTCACGAATTTGGTGATCAGGTCCGTTATATTTGCCATTTGATTTTGCATATTTTGCATAACCGCGTCATTAGCTTTGACGTAGTGATCAAAATCGGACTTAGACACACCTGGTGTTGGATGAGCTGGAGCGGGAGCTTGGTATGGTGGAGCTTGAAAAGTCGGGGGTTGATTAATCTGAGGTTGGTAAACTTGTCCTTGATTGAAATTATTACCTCGATTTTGGTTCAAATTGTTTCCCCGATTTTGGTTGAAATTGATCCCCCGATTTTGGTTGTTTTGATGGTTTTGCATAGGAGGAAAATCAGGAGGTCGAATTTGGTTAGCAACCATCTGAGGTCGGTAACTGGCATTCCCTTGGTTGTAGTTAACTGCGGCGGCTTGTGACACGTATTCTTGAATATTGTCACGATAGTCATTGGTGGCTGGACAATTTTGGTAAGAATGACCACCCCCGCAAGTTACACAACTTTGCTCGATCGCCTTTACGGGAGCGGGAGCTGGAGTTTGGTTTTTCTTATCGAGAATCAATGCTCTAACCATATCTTTTAGCTCAGCAACATCGGATGAAACTGCTGGGGTAGAAGAGCTCGTACTCACTTTTGAAACAATGGCTTTGCTTCGTGATTGACGAACTTTGGACTTGCTCTCGATGATTTTTAGGCATTCTCGAGGCATTTTATCCAGAAAGTTACCACCCGCAGCGGTCAGTTCAATGAAAATCTTGATCATTTGAATTTTGGCCATTATAGTATGTATCGTGTTGATGCAATTCTGAAAACCCTGATGCGGCATCCCCTAGAAGATCATTGAATCGGTCATATGCTTCGTAAAACGTTTCATCAAATTTTTGTTGAAATCTCGTGATTTCATTTCGAAGATTTGTTGTTTTAGAAGGAGGGAAGAATTTGTTAATGAATTTCGAAACAAGATCATCCCATGTAAGAATCGATCGAGGGGGCTCTTTTTCAAGCCAAATCCGGGCTGCTCCCTCGAGGGAAAATGGGAAAAGCATAAGCTTAACCGACGTACTTGGGACGTTCGGGAACTTCATCGTAGAAGTGATCTTGTTGAAAATAATCGGTTGTGGGATGTGGGTCTTCTTTATATGTCCAAAAAATTGCTTGTTTTGAACAAGGATTAAGTAGACCATGCTTGATCTCAAAGTTGTTCGCGGTAATTTCAGGAACAACGATCGCATCCTCGTAACCCTCGGTGGGTGCTTCGAGCAATTGCGCCATAGTTCGATTATCGTCCATCGTAACTATGGGAGGATTGAAAGTTTCTTGATTGTTATTTGGTTTCTCAAGATTTGGTGATTCAACAGAAGGTTGTCGGACTTGTGGTTGTCGACGTCTACGTGCTTGAGAACGAGTGCGCATGCACAAAATAGAAATATAAAAAGAAAATTTACACTAATTTTTTTGTTTTTCAATGATTTATTCACAATGTATTTTACCGGACAATGAGATAAGACAACTTCAACCAAATAATCTACTTACTTCACGGTAGCTCTCAAAAAGATAAACGCACAGGTGAGCGGAGGAGTAGGAATAGCGCGAAGCTTATTTCTCCTTTCGGGTCGTAGTTCCTCGGAACAACCCTCCTTATACCCACTTTATAGTTTGTTTAACTTTTCAAGGTGAGCCGTACGTCGTAAGAGACACAAATGGCAAGTTTTTAAATCTTTTGTTCGAGTTGGGAACCAACAAGTTCACCGGAAGTTATTATGATAATACCTCAGTTGAGAATATTATATTTTGGTATTTTTACCAATTTGTGAATTTTTTTTTTATGGACAATGTTTTTATATTTTTGGTTTTTCTTTTGTTTTTATATGATAATTATACTAATAAAAGAAAATGAAAAATATTTTTGTATTTTTTAGATGTTTATAAAAGAACATATTCACAGATTCAAACACAAAGTGTCAAACGTAACGATATTCTTTTTCACAGCCTCCCCGGCAGCGGCGCCAAAAATTGATTGGAGCTACACCTTATAATATATATAATATATAATAAAATATAGAATATATATAGTAAACACAGCTAACTACACAAACAAAATAAGCTATGAACAAGAATAAGCAACTTAGGATAAGCTCAATAAGCCAAAGAGTTTGACTTAAACCCACAGCAGTACTAACTAAGGAGTTAGTACTGTTGGGTATGAATATGGGCTTAAAAGCTTAATAAGCCAAGGAAAAAGGGAATAAGCTATCTAAGATCACTAATACTCCTAATAAGCAAATAAGAGCCTAAATTCAACAACTAAAAAGCTCTTAATAAGCTAGAAAGAAATTAAGCAGTACCTACACTAGAGCTAAGTAAAAACAGCCAAAGGGCTACTTTTAGCTTAAAAATAAGCTATCAAAATGGCTTTTTAAGGACTGAAATTAAAGGAGCTTATCAAAGAGCTTATGGGCTCTTAAGATAAGCCAAAAGCTAGGACTTAAGTTCACTAATAAGCTAGAAAAGTAGGCTTAAAGATACCCCCTTAGCACCAGGGGAAAATAAGCCAAGGACAAGGGTTTAATTTGTTGCTTATTTTTAGATGAAATAAGCTCAAATGAAAAAGAAAAGTTGAAACAGATCTAGAGTGGCTTAAAGTGAGCTTATGCTCAAACTTTAAGCCCCTAAACACAAAGAAAACATGCTGATTTTTGAGAATGAAAAACGGGCTTTTTGCTTAAAAAATTGACACTTAACCTTTTTTGACAGCTTTGACTCAACAAAGTCAAATGACTTAAAGAGATTTTGACAGCTTGTTTTAAACACAAAAACATAACTTTTTAAACCACAACTCAATTATATAATGGCTTATTTGGATAAGCCATTGTATACCTTTTTAAAAAAAAAGCAACAGTTTAAGTACACTTGTAAAAACTTAAAAAAAAGGTTTTGACTAAAAAGCTTTAGCAAAACAGACTTAAATCAGCTCAAATACTTAAGCTAAATCTAACTCTATGACCACAACCCATACAAAACTGTTTTGACCCGTTTTAAGGCTTATGCCAAACACCCCTTTATATTTCTTAAAATGGATTTTTACACTTTAAAAAGCTGTTTTAACTCATAATTCTTAAAGGGAATTGACAAATAAGCACTAAACAACATAAATGAACAATAATAAGCAAGAAATAAGCACTCTAATCAGCTAAAACAGAATAAGCTATAAAAATCTAAAAATTAAGGCTTTAAAGGGAAAAATTGTAATGACCTTTATCCAAGCTTTTACAAGGGCTTTTTGAGCCCTCAAGGGCTTTCACCTACAAGCTCTGGCTTATAAATAAGCCAGTGAATAAGCCAATAAGCTCTTCCAACTTTAGCTTATCTTCCAAATGGCTTATTCTTGATTTTTCAAACAAAAACTTATAAAACTATAAACTATGAAGAGTTTAAGTTTTATAAGCTTAATCAAACTTCTATAAGAGCTTATAGAAGCTTGTTTAACACATATAAAGGTGATTTAAGCCGTTTAACAATAAAACTCAAATATGGGTATAAACCTTAAAACTTCAACACTTCATTAACTTTCAAAAAGAGTACAAAGAACTTGCAATAAGCTGAAAGAAACATAAAGATGACTTAATTTAAAGAAAGATAAAGACTTCTACACTACTCTCCACACCCAATTCGGCTCACATAGCCTCCTATTTATACTAAGAGCTAAGTCTCAGCCCTTCTTTCTTGTGTTTCTTCTGTGAGAGACTTCAAAGCCCTAATCCCAGCCATCCATGGTCCTTGTGCTTCTTTTAAATTGATCACAGCCATTGATTCGGCAAAAGTTATGGAGAAAAGTGAGATTGCCAACATGGCAATGCCCCTTTTTTGGTGGGAAAGATAGTGGAGAGGAGGGGGGAGGTTTATCCATGGTGGAATTGAAAGTTTACAGGGTAAAAACGGGGTGGTTAACCCGTGAGTTGTGTTGGGGGGAAAAAGGGGCGGGAAAAGCTGTTTTGAGTTTAACAGGAAGAGGTTTGGGGTGATGGCAACATTGGCCCCTCATTGTTATAAGGAGTATTGCAAGGTTGGTCCTTGTGGTGATATAAGGTTGAGGGTTTGGCAGGAATGCCCCCTCAACCTTATACCTCTTACTGCAAACATAGTCCCTTTGGCAATACAAGTATAGGGACTTGGCAGTTTTGCCCCCCCACTTGTTACTTCAAGAAAATTGCAAAATCAGCCCTTGTCTTTAATCTTTAATTAATATAAACACTTGGGGAATTGGGCAATTTCAGTCCTCTATGTTATCATTTCTTTGTCTTTGACTTCTCTTTTTGATTTGATTTTGTCGGGGTTGACTTTGACTTTGACCGTTTGACTTTCCTGTTGACTTTTTGACTTGATTGACTTCTTGGCTTCGATTTGGCTTCGTCTTCACACTCTTTCCTATTCCGTGCTCAGTTTTGTCGTTTTTGGCTTTATTTTTCATCCTTTTGTGTGATATCCATTTCCTGCACTATACAAATGCAAAACAAACATATATTTGGCGGTTTTTGTCTGTTTTTGGTCATTTAAGTCCGTTTTTAATAGAAAAGGTATGTGTAATTAAGCACATACCAATCGTCCACCAATGCTTGCAATAGGACGATATGCACAATGGCAATCACGGTTCTTACGATACATTGATACAAGTCCAAATGATTATGCCTTACGGAAGTGCATTATCAAAGGTCCTTACACTCCAACGATTGTCACAACTCCAGCTGTTCCTGCAACAGAGGATTCTCCAGCAGTTCTTTAACAAACAACAGTCGAGACAGTTATGAATATGACTCCTGAGAACAGAGCTCATTTTGAATCAGAAAAATAAGCGATTCATTTGATATTGACTGGAATTGGAGATGAAATATACTCAACTGTTGATGCATGTCAGACAGCTCAAGAAATGTGGGAAGCCAATAAATTGGCTACAACTAGGAGAATCACTCTTAGTTATTTAAGATCTGTCGAAGACAAAACTTATTTTTCGTGAGTTTGTAAATTCACCTCTCAAGATGGAGAAAACAATTGAGTCTTAATACACAAGATTCTACAAAATGATGAATGAAAATGATCTGAACAAATTGACAGTGCAACGATGCAGTCAATGTTTAATTTCTTCAACGACTTCAACCAGAATGGTCAAGATTGTCACAATTGTGAGCAACAACACATGTTGGGGATTGATGTTTCATTACCATAAGCTCTTTGACATTCTGAATATAATACCAAAAGGAATGATTAATGATGAAACTCCGTGCTGAAAGAATGGACAAGAATGATAACCATTTGCACTTTGTTGCTACTGCTTTCAAAAACTTCAACGCCCTTAATTCCCACACACAATCTAAACCTCACAACTCATTATGCACCAACATCAAAAGCTTCACTTCCAACCAGATCTTTGCAACTTCAAAGATACAATGGGAAAGTGATAGCCAAACCAATCATACTACACATCTGAGTCAGCTTCTGAAGAGACAGTGATCCTGGAACAATTGCTCAGAAGGGATAAAGACAGCAGAGAAAAATTTGGCTCTCATTGCAAAGTTACTTCAAGCACCATCATCACAACACTAAGATCCGCCTTTTATCTCCCAACACCAAACTCTTCAAACCTACCAACAACAACTCAGAACTTCCTCATACACCAGAAACAAGAATGTGGATTCTACTCTAAGGTCAAGATTGACATCAGACTGAACTGTATGGGAATCAGAGAGGGCAGTGAATGTTGTTGGGGCAGGGAAAAACTATAGTGTTGGTCCAGTAGTGCAACAGTCTGTGGATACAGTGTTTTAACTTGCAGGAATTTGGTCATTATGCTAAGGAAATGCAGAAAGCCACACGGGTTAAAGGAACTCCTCGTATCACAAGGAAAATGATGTTGATTGTAAACAAGCTGATAAAGGTTATCTTTGTTCAACTTCAAGCAGAGCAATTGACTGGCTAGCAGACACGGATGAAGAGATTGATGTCAAGAGTGAGAAGCACTTTACAGTATACATGCAAAGAATTCAGGACGGTTCCTAATGAGATCAGGGCACAGACGCTGGAGCCATTGGAACAGGTTACAATTCGATATACGATAATGTGTTTCCAATGACATACAACATTTTGACCATTGAATCCATTCGTTACACATGTGCAGTGGAAACGGTGATAGTAATTCATTCGCTCACGGATCAGTCGTGTGATAATGATAATTCCATGATGACCAAATGATGTAGAAGGTGAATGATGAGGCTTGTTTGCACTTGCTAATTTAATTGCTAATTTGAAACTTGATGTCGATGAAAATAAAAAGATTCAAAAGCAATTAAAGAAAGCAAATGCAACATTGATCAGAGTTAAATTGCGTGAAAATCGTAATTCTTGCGGAAAAACTAGTAGAACTCTAGGGGAATCTAATAGTATTCGGGATAGTTGCTTAGTTGCACTTCAAAATAAACAGACTGAGTTTGAGAGGTACAAGGCCTTTAATGATCGTACAGTTGACTATGACAAACTTAAACGAAGGTTAAATGATACTCTAGGGACTATTAGATAAAAGAAATTAACATAAAGAAGTTTAAAAGTTAAAGCCTATGAAATTTCAGTTGTCAAAGAGAAACATGATGAGTTAGTCAAACAGAGTCTTTTAACCAAGTCACATTACGAAGGTCTTGTCAAGAGGGAAAACAAAAGGGTAATAACGGATTTTGAAGCTTAAGGAAGAAAAAGATATTGACAAAATGATTTCAATGGAAAACCAGTTAAAGTTTTTGAATGAAATTGTTTACAAACGGAGTCAATCAATCCAAACCATTCATATGTTAGCACCCAAATGCCTAAATTTTTATGGTAGATCCTTCCTTTGCCAATCCAAGGTACTCTAAAAGGCTCAAATGATGATACTCATGTTTGTATGTGATCACCCATGGACCAATCTGATCCTGCAAACAGACTCGTCCCCGATCGGGAAGAGACTCTGACTCTTGATAACGAGAGTCGATCAAAATTGAATAAAGACTTAGTGAAACCTTTTGACTACACAAAGTTAAATAGTCTTTATGAAATTTTTAAACCCCCGACTCAGCATTATGAAATTCAGTTCGCACAGGCAAAATGAAATAAGAAAGAAAATGTAGAGAAAATCATTTGTGAAAACAAAACCAAATATTTTCAAAAACATAGATTTTCTTACCAGTGTCTAAATCAATAAGCAAAAAGTAGACAAGCATATATTTTTCATGACGATTATATTACTATCTGAAAGAAATTGTCGATCAAGCATGGGTAAAACATTCAAACGACCTTCTTCATCTTCGTACCCCAACTGCTCAAGATATGGAAATCCTAATTAAGACATGTTTGATGCCCCTTGCCCTTAAGACTCAGAATGATAGTTTCGCATTTGTTCATGAACTTAAGCAAGAAATGCATGCTGATTTAAAGTACGTTGAATCTCTTGAAGATGAAATTGAATCTGATAAGGCAGAGAATATAATCAAACATGTTTGTATATGGCTTTGCTAGAATGTGGGCTAAAGATGTTATGTGTTCATATTTGCAATCTTTATCTGATTTAGATGAGATCACTGAATTACAATGCTTATATCTTCATAAAGTTAGGGAATGTGACTGTCTTACACAAATGCTTTCTGAAAAAACTAAATTTGTAAGTAAAGAGATTTACACTGAGCTTTTACGAAGTTTTTCTAAATTAGAAAAAACTTAATTTCTCTTGAAATCGCTTTACAAGAAATGTCAAGAAACAACTGAAAAATAACACGACTTGCCAAAGAAAGAGTCAAATGTATTTTGAAAGGAACTGTTTGAACAATTTCTTTGAAATACAAGATTTGAAAGCTCAACTGCAAGACAAGAACATTGCAATAAGTGAGTTAAAGAAACTCATTGAAAAATGCAAAGGAAAATCTGTGGACACTAAGTTTGATAAACCATCTGTTGTTCGACAACCAAATGCTCAAAGGATTCCATTAACCATCAGTTTTTAGGTTAAAACCGGCTCCTTTTTCAGACTTCTTGTGAGAAATATTTTGCAAGAAAAAGTCGGTTTTAAATAACTTAGAGTCAGAGGGTTTATCAAAAACCGGTCACTCCACAGATTTGACTCAAACAAAGCAAAGCAAGCTGTAAGAAACACAAATGTGATTTAAACCAGGCATGTATCGATTGCAAGTAGTACCACACAACTAGAAGGCACCACAGTGGAATCAAAATTATAGAATGTTAATCCTCGCGTATCTACATTACAGGAGTAGCTCACAAAACTAAATGTTAGCAGACCACAACCTTAGGAGCAATAAACTAAAAAGTTTTGTCTTTGTCCAAACATAGTCATGTGAAGTTTAAGAAGATGAGGTTAGAAGAACACCTAGATTTCTAGTATTCTATCAAAACAAAGTCTGTAACTGCGTGTTATGACAGTTTAAATTACTGAACTTCTTAATGTTATTGCCTGTTTGTTGCTTCTTGTGCGAAAAATGTATGTTTGTGTTTAATGAGAATCATGATGCTTGTGTTTCTTAGTTTTTGAAAGACTGTGTAATGCTAGACTAGAATCCTAATGGAGTTCATATTAGTATAGAAAATCCAAACAGTCAAGCGAAAAATTGTTGCAACACCACATAGAAAACAGTTGGCTTCAGAATCCTACTATCAAAATTCAAAGAGTTCACTATAGGTATGTTGTTTATGGATGACTAGTAAGGAGTTGAAATTGGTGGATTAGCACAACAATTGACAATCAGCATGATACATGGGTTCCTAAGACAAAAAGGAAGATGGGTAACCTAAAGGTTAGGAACGAAAGTGGGACTATGTATAGTTAGTTTTTCCATAGATAATAGTTATCTGTGGATAATTATGTCTTAACACACTCACAAACACTGTAGGATCCAATTTGTCATGTATTCCATATTCCTATAGATTCTCTGCAAGATTGTATCAACTCGTCATATTCTTTGTTATATTGGCTGTGCAATAAGCCACATGCGGGCAAATCTTATTTATGCGTGCATTTTGTTGTAAATTACTGGGTTAGTTCATTTCTGGCATTGTTCAATTTGCTTCTAATGCTGGTTATGGTAGATTGGGCTTAAATGGAAAATATCTCTATCATATGGTTTTCTTCGTCGCTGGGTGGTCTATTTGCTGGGATGAGGATTTGGTGGTGTGAATGTCGATAAGATTCGGGTTTTGTTTTTGTGTGCTTCAGGGTTACGTTACTGTAGTTCGGGGTTTAGTGGATTGGTGTCGCCGTGGTATTTGACTTGTCATTAAGTTTCTTCTGCTGCCCTTCGACCATAGCGGGAGATGGGAGTTTGATGATACCTTCGGTTGCGTGGGTGGTGTGGGATTCGTTGTAGGGAGATGAGCATTAGGAGGTAGTCTGATTAGGGCAGGGGATTTGTTAGTGGGGGGTGGGGGGGTAATTTAAGGTGGTGGGTTTGGTTGATTCGGTGGGGCCGAGGGGGTTGGGTGGTTTTGATTTTTAGTTGCTTGGGAACGGATGGGTAGAGGGGGGTGATGGAGGAGGGGGATGGGGGAGGGGGGAGGGGGGGAGGGACGGAGTGATCGGGGGGTAGGGGGGGTGGGGGGGGGGAGAGCGGGGCGAGGAGATGGAGGGGGAGCGGGGACGGGGGAATGGGGCGCGAAGGGGGTGGTGAGAGATGGATGAGGGAGGGGGAGGAAGAGGATTGAGGGTGGGGGGATGGTGGGAAGGGAGGGGGAAGACGGGAGAGGTGCGAGGCGGGGGATGGTAGATGGAGGTGGCGGAGGGAGAGGGGGCGGTGGGGGGGGAGTGGGGAGGATTGGGGGAGATGGGTTGGGCATGATGGGGCTTAGGGGGGGAGGGGTGGCGAGCTGGGGAGGGGGGAGAAGGGAGGGGGATCTTCATTTTCATTTTTTCTTCTCTTTCCTGTTTTTTATTTTTCCATTTTTCATTCCCCCTTTTTTTATTTTTTTTCTTTTCTTTTTTGCTTTCTCTTCTCTTTTTTTTTTTCTGCTTCTTCCGTGTCTTTTTTTTTCTTTTATTTTTTTTTTTTTTTTTTTCTTCTTTAATCTCATTTTTCAATTTTTATTGTTTTTATTTTGGTTTTTTTTATCTTTTTCTTTCTTTCATTCAAGTCAAAGACTATTCAAAGTTCAAAAGGCGTTTAATATTTGCTTTATATGGACTTATGTGGTCAAATGCGGATTGAAAGCATAATTGGAAGAAAATACTTCTGGTATATAATACGGAGACTCTCCAGTACCACTTGGGACTCTTTCTTTCTAAAGTTTCCAAGGATGAAACACCAAAAGTTTTAAAAGACTTTTCACGTTGATCAAGAAATATTCAGCCCCAGTAATTTCCTAGTTCGCACTGACAAAGGCACTGAGTTCTTTAACAAGACACTTATTGCATTCTTTAAGTGAAGGAATTGAGCATCAAACTTCTACACCTCGAACACCTGAACAGAACGGCGTTGTCGAAAGACGAAACCGCACTCTCGTTGAGGCTGCTCGTACGATGCTTTCAGCTTCTAAACTTCCTTTATTCTTTTGGGCTGAAGCAATTGCAACCGCATGCTATACTCAAAACAGATCAATCATCATCCCAACTCATGAGAAAATGGCATATCACATCATTAATGACAAAAAAACCCTCAATTAAACACCTTCACATCTTTGGTTGCACTTGTTACCTAACCAGAGATGGTGAGAACTTAGATAAGATGAAAGAAAAAGGGGATCCGTGCATTTTGGTGGGATACTCCACTCAGTCAAAGGGATATCGTGTCTACAACAAGAGAACAAGGTTGATAGTTGAATCCATCCATCTCAGATTTGATGAGATCAAAGAGATGTCAGAGACGTCTGTTGCTAATGACACTTCAGGCCTCGTTCCCCAACGACAAAAGGCGTCAGATTATGACAACCCTGACCCCGCACCAGAATTACAAAATGTTTCTCCTTTAGCAGATACAACAGTTCCATCACAACAGGAGTTGGATCTTCTTTTCGGTCCTTTGTACGATGAATTTTTCAATGATGGTACTTCTCGTGTCAACAAGTCTTCTTCTCCCACCGACAATTCTATTCAAAAAGACACACCACCTTCAATGAATATTCAACCTCCATCAGAACCATCAACTCCTACAAATGTTCATGCTGAGGAAAACAACGATCATCAAGCATAATTTACCAATCCTTTCTGTACACCGGTACAAGAAATTGCTGAGTCTTCCTCACGCAATATTGGTACTTCAAATATGCATACCTTCAATCAACCTCAAGATTCCGAATACCCGATTGGACAAAAGAATCACCCTGTTAACTCAAGTTCATGGGAGAATCCATCCATGCAGTGCAAAAACAAGATGCACTAACTTACTATCAGATCCTGAAAATGTGTATGTTCGCACTCACCGTGAGTATTGTTGAATCGAAAAACATTAAGGAAGCAATGGCTGATTTTGCATGGATAGAAGCAATACAGGAAGAACTTCATCAGTTTGACAGATTACAAGTCTGGGAACTCGGTGACAAACCTTTTGGTAAGAACGTAATCAAGCTAAAGTGGTTATGGAAAAACATATGGATGA
Source organism: Tanacetum coccineum (assembly GCA_026074375.1). NCBI lineage: Eukaryota > Viridiplantae > Streptophyta > Magnoliopsida > Asterales > Asteraceae > Tanacetum > Tanacetum coccineum. The sequence goes on along the minus strand of BQNB010019557.1, from coordinate 37,786 downwards.
AGTCCCAATACTTGTATATTGCAAACAAAGCACGACTTGTAGCAAGGGTTCCTGCTCAGGAAGAGGGTGTTATTGATTTTGAAAGAATCATTTGCTTCCAGTTTGCTCGCTTGGAGGCTGTCTGATTTTTTTCAAATTGCTGCAACCCAAGTCCTTTCCAATTTATCAGATGGACGTGAAAACAACATTTCTTAATTGGTCCATCTGTGAAGGAGGAGGTTGTATATTTGCAACAAACCAGACGGATTCGTTGATACTGATCAATCCAGACAAACGTTTACGTTCTAAGAAAGTATATATGGATGAAACAAGCTAGAGAGCTGGTATTGATGAACTCTCACAATTCCTGATTTCCTAAGGTTTTTACTAAAGGTTATCATTGACGACCTATTCATGATAAAATACAGGGTGAGGACACTATTACTTGTGCTCAGATTTACGTTGATGACATTATTTTTGGTTCAATCAAACCCTAATTTTTCAAAACGTTTTGAAAAATTAATTCATGGTAGATTTGAGATGTCCTTAATGGGGGAAATGAAATTCTTTTTAGGACTTCAGATCCACCAATCCCCACGCGGTATCTTTATTTATCAGGCCAAATATACTTTGGTACACCAATGGCTATGAAACCTAAATTAGATGCAGACTTGAGTGGTGAACCCGTAGACCAAACTGACTACCGTAGCAAAATCGGGTCACTCATGTATCTGACATCTAGTAGACCAGACATAGTGCAAGCTGTATGTTATTGTGCAATATATCAAGCAAGACTGACTGAAAAACACCTCAAAGAGGTTCAAAGGATATTTCGATACTTAAGAGGTACCATTCACATGGGACTCTGGTTATCCGAAAGGGTTCATGGTTTTGAAAACTAACATCTTTTTCAGATGCACGATAATTGCCTAGTTGCATTGATACTAGAAAAGCACTTCTTGGAAGGAGTACAGTTCCTTGGTGATAAGCTAGTCAGTAGATGTCAAAGAAGAAAGGTCTATACTGCAATGGTCATCGCAAGAGTTGTATACGTGGGCGTTTTCTACTAGTTGTGCTCACAAGTAATGTGGATGCGGTCACCATGCTTCAAGATTATCGGCTTCAACTATAAAAAATTACCGGTTGGTATTGAGACTCTCAGTCAGCCATTAACAATATCATGCATCCACGTACAGCATTGCGAAACAAAGCGCTCCATATCGTTGGTTTTATCATTTCATAAAGGACAGGTGAATAATGGTATAATTGTATTATATTCAGAATGATACAATTAGTGAATGTTTACGAAAGCCCTTCCTGAGGATCAGTTTAAGTATCTTGTCAGAATGATTGGTATGAGATGTTTGACTCCAGCTGATCTGGAGGTTCTGTCAAATGAGACTGCTTGATATCCTCATCAAATATCAACATGTACATATTTTTGAAAAAAGAAAAATACAACAATATAAAATTTCAAAAAGAAAAATACTAAAATATAAAATTTAAAAAAAATACAAAATCAAAAAATCAAAAAATGTTTCAAAAAATATTCTTCTCGACATGTCTCTTGGAATCGATAACATTTACGTACCTAGAAATGTTGATTAATATCGACACGGGCGTGTAAATGAAGTTCGAACAGGAGTTTCAAATGCTTTCAAAACATGTCATTTCTAATTTTTCTTGATGGCTTATGTGCAAATATCAGTACGTAACCCGGACTTCAAATAAAGGAAAGTTTATCTATAAAGATAACTTATCCTAACAACGAGAAATTCAACTTTTCTCGGTCTTGAGCTGTTCTTACCAGACATTCAAAGTTTTAAGCTCAAGAAAAAGGATAGTGTACGCATAAGTGCGCTTACCCTTAGAGTTGGAAGAGAAGTCTTCTAACATGATGTTTTTCAAAATGTTGAACACATTTTTTTCAAGAATTTCTCAATAGATTTATAATCTTTCAAAATTGTGTGTTCAAACACTCCATCTTTCAAGGGGGATGTTTTTTAGAAAAACAACATTTAATGGAGTTAGATTACTCTTCTCCAACGACCATTTCTTATGATTCAACCATTCCCAAAAAGTCTGCTTATAACATCAAGATAAATAATGAAATTCAATAGAATGATAGTTATTTAAGATGACTAAGTGTTTTTCACCTTAATTTTATATTCATTTTACACTTGGTATCATTGTTTTTGTGTTCAAACATATGTTAAAATTGAGGCGGGTGTACAGTTTTATGTTCCATGTAATTCATGCTGCTATGTAAAAGATTTCAGTATGGTATTTCAAGACAAATTTTAATATAAAGTATTTTCAAAACAAAGTGCATTAGTATTTAAAATAAAGGGAGATTTGTATTTAAAAAGTGGATCTAGGAAATTCATAAGTCGATCTATCGACTCAAATGTGCTTGATACTCTTCGAAATAAGGATTTTTATGGTTATGATCTCATACCCTACAACATCTTATTTTCACGAGATTCTGAAGTCATAAGGGGGATGGTAGGTTAGGTATTTGTCCTATGATCCAACCAGAAACAGAGGGATCTACCCGAAGGAACAATCCATAGTTAGGAAATAGCAAAAAAAAGTCCTTTAGTATGATTGGAGATGAGTGTGTTATAGGAAGGAATGCGACTAAGATTGAACTAACACTGGGAACAATCACAACAATGGTGTTAGTACATGATGTCTTGGTCTTGGTAAGCATTGAAAAAGGGTTTTGAGACTAAATAAGATATGTATGGATAAAGGGTGAAAAGAAAAAGAAGCCCTCCACACAACTTAGGCAAAGAAACCAGGTCAATTCATTATGCTGTCAGAATCACATGTTTGATTGCTGAAATTAAAGACGGACCATCATGGGACACGGGGATGCAATGACAAACCCTCCTCATCCATTCGAGTTTCTCTCAAAGAAACTTGTCTCATTTGTCACGGAGATACACTCGGAATACTATGACTTTCTCATTACGAGTTAGTTAATATTGAATAGGTGGCAGTCTGCTCCAGCCTCCGATTACTAAAAACCAAAACGCACTAATCAAGTCTAGAGCCAAAAGATCATCAAATAAATCTCATTAGGACACATTCGATGACAAACACTTGTTGAACATCATTAAGTTCACAAGCTTTTAACAAGAGTCCTACGCATTATCCTTGTAATTCTGCCAGAACATTCAGAGTGATACTCTTTAGTATTTACAATGACGAATGGAAATCCTTCCAGTTCATCATCAAACAGCACTGCGGTAGGTGACTTGCGAGATTCAATATGAATCAATCTTATGTCAACTAGATATCGATAAAGGTCCAGTAAATGAACTGACGACATAATCAGAAAAATAGTAACTATCTGATTTACTCTTACCGTGTTGTCTGCTTTAAGACGTTCCGGTAATGAGAACTAGCAAGCATGGAAAATCTAATAAATCTGTGTTAGAAGATCCTACGCTTTGAGCTGGAAACCCTGTCAAGGAGATTCCTTGAATCTACCTGATCACAGGTATAATATTTATACTGTAAAACGGTCCTACAGAACCGGAGGTTAATCTAACCAAATCCGGATGAATGACAAAGCCATATACGTCCACCCACTTTTATTGCTAATATTTTTTTTAGGATACTTAATGATGGAGATGGTGATGCCTCATTATAGCTGAAGTCGGTTCATTCACATGCTCATGCTCAAACTACAAAGACATACTATAAGCATCAAAATTCAAGATTCATGAAAGCTCAAGATTAAAGACAAAGACTTCTGCACGAACTCTGATATACAAGATCTTCCTTTATAAGATTAAGTCTATCAAGGGTGATTGATAGCAAGATTCAAGATGATGCAAATGTATGAGCATGTTGGTCAAGACACAAGATCGCAAGGTGGCAAAGACGATCAAGACGGAAGGATAAAGATTTAAAGATCTCGGACGAAAAAGACGAAGTCTAAAGACAATGACAAAGGCTCAAGATCAAAGATCACAAAGCATGAAGGAACAAGCCTACAACGTAGACAAAAACAAAGATCACAAGAGCTTAACGACAAAAGCAATCTCATTGATTCTCAACGAAGGAGTGCCACAATGAACCACTACGGGAGAGATTGATAGACTCAAAAAAATATTAAGTCAAACAATGGAAGTTCGTTCATAATTATATTAGGTCTCGGTCACTAAATTAATATACGTTGTAATAGGCTAGACGGGCTCTTATTTGTAATCTAATCGGTCACGTGTATCGGGCGAAAGCCCAAATAATCCTGATCCTGGCCCGTAGAATTACTAAAGGCATGCAAGCCTTTTAGTCCTAGTATATATACACCTCACCCAAGTAAGTGACGTGGTTTCGTTGTTCATATCTTGTAAGACCATTTTATATAAGCAACCACTTTTCTCTTCTAACTTCTCTTAATTCTTCATATCTTCCATCTTTATTTTCTTGATCATTCTATGCAACTGGTAATGAAGTGAAGTGATTATAGGGTTCCGACAGGTTTGAACAAATTGTGGATTTTCTGAATGCACAACCTATAAGATATGCATTAACGGTTAATCCCACTATATATATCTCTTGCATTGAACAATTCTGGTCTACTAGCGTGGTCAAAACTATCAATGGGGAAGTACAGTTGCATGCCCTAGTAGATGGCAAGAAGATAATTATCTCTGAAGCATCTGTGGAGAAGAGATCTTAAATTAAAGATGAGGAAGGTATTGGATTGTTTTACCAAACTCTACAATTTTCTTGAAACAACGTTTCATTGATGGGATATGAGAAAATTTCATAGAAGCTCACTTTTTATAAGCCATTCTTCTCTTCATAATAGAAATTTTTGATTCATACTATTCTACAATGTCTAAGTCCAAAGACTGCTGCATGGAATGAGTTTAGTAGCACTATGGCCTCTGCTATTATCTGCTTAGCAACAAATCAAAATTTCAACTTTTCAAAGTTTATTTTTAAAGGTATGATCAGAAACTTAGATAATGTGTCTAGGAAATTTTTGATGTATCCAAGGTTTGTACCAGTGTTTTTGGATCAACAACTTGATGGGCTGCCAACTCATACGAGAATTTATAATGCACCCTCTCACACTAAGAAGATTTTTGGAAATATAAGAAGGGTAGGCAAAGGTTTCTCTGGTATAGTAACACCTTTATTTCCAACAATGGTGGTACAAAACCAAGCAGAATTGGGTAAAGGTTCAACAATTCCAACTGATCCCCAACATACACCCACCATTATTGAATCATCATCTCAACCTCAAAAGACACAAAAACCTAGGAAGCCTAAAAGAAAGGACACGCAGGTACCTCAGCCTAGTGATCCTAGTGACAATGTTGCAGATGAGGCTGTCCATAAGGAGTTGGGTGACAGTTTGGTGATGTCTACCACTACTGCTTCTAGCTTAGAAGTAGAGTAGGACAGTGGTAACATAACTAAGACCCGATCCAAGGCAACACCTATTGAATCTAGTTCCCTAAGAACTACTTCAGGTGGTGGTCCCAGGTGCAAAGAAACCATGAGGGATATTATTGCTCAAACTAGGTTTGAGAATGTATCTAAACTTTCCAATGATTCATTGCTCGTAATAGGTAACACACTTTGAAGTGATGAGGTTAGACTTAAACTTAATGAATTGATGAAATTGTATACCACTTTACAAAAGAAGGTTCTTGATTTGGAGAAGACAAAGACCACTCAAGCTAAATAGATTGCTAGTTTGAAAAGGAGGGTCAAAAAGCTTGAAAAGAAAAGAAGTTCAAGAACTCATAAGCTGAAGAGACTATACAAAGTTGGTTTGACAGCTAGGGTAGAATCCTCTGGTGGTGATGAAGATTTGGGTGAGGATGCATCCAAATAGGGGAGGAGGATTAATGTTATTGATGTAGATGAAGACATTACCCTGGTTAATGTTTAAGATGATGCTGACAAAGAAATGTTTGATGTGGATGCTCTTTATATTGGTTGAAGAAAGTGTTTGTTGCAAGGCAAAATGAAAATGTTGTTGAAGAAGTAGTTGATGCTGCTTAAGTTAGTACTGCTGCAACAACTGTTACAATAACTACTGAAGAGATTACTTTGGCTCAAGCACTTAAATCATTAAAAACTTCAAAACCCAAGGTGAAAATGATTGTTTTTCAAGAGCCAGGTGAATCTACAACAACAAAATCTACACAAACAATTTCTTCACAACAATCACAGGACAAGGGTAAAGGAATAATGATAGAAGAACCTGTGAAGCCTATGAAGAAGAAAGATCTAATCAGGCTTGATGAAGAAGTTGCTTTAAAGTTACAAGCTGAATTTGATGAAGAAGAAAGACTTGCAAGAGAGAAAGCTGAAAAAGAAAAAGAAGCCAATATTGCTTTGATTGAAGAATGGGATGATATTCAGGCTAAGATTGAGGCTGATCATGAATTGGCTCAAAGATTGCAAGCAGAGGAGCAAGAAGAGTTGTCTGATGCAGAAAAGGCTACATTATTTCAACAACTCTTAGAGAAAAGAAGAAAGCATTTTGCAGCTAAAAGAGCAGAAGAGCAAAGAAACAAACCACCAACCCAAGCTCAACAAAGAAAAATCATGTGTACTTACCTGAAGAATATGGAAGGAAAGAAGCTCAAAGACTTGAAGAACAAATCTTTTGATTCTATTCAGAAGATGTTTGACAGAGCTTTCAAGAGGGTGAATACATTTGTTGACTTCAGAACAGACTTGGTGGAAGGTAGTTCAAAGAGAGCAGGAGAAGAGTTGGAACAAGAGAGTACTAAGAAGCAGAAGGTGGATGAGGATAAAGACACAACAGAGCTTCAAAGTCTAATGGAAGTCATTCCAGATGAAGAAGAGGTTGCAATTGATGTTGTACCTTTAGCTACTAAGTCTCCAAGTATTGTTGACTGGAAGATCCACAAAGAAGGAAAGAAAAGCTATTATCAAATAGTGAGAGCTGATGGAAAGTCTCAAATGTATAGATGTACAAGATCTTTGGTTAAATGCTTAAAAGTTATGACAGACAAGATTTGGAAGATTTATACAAGCTGGTAAAGGCTAAATATGGATCAACAAGACCAGTGGAGGATATGAATTATCTGTTATGGAATGATATGAAAATAATGTTTGAACCATATGTAGAAGATGAAATATGGAAGCTGCAACAAGGATACAACGTGTTGGAATGGAAGATATATGACTCTTGTGGAGTACATTCCTTGAGAATGTAATCTATGCATATTTAACAATGTTTGGGTAGAGAAGCAATATCCCTTACAACCGGACCTACAATTATTAGATATGATAATAAAAGAAGCTTCATGTTGATTATTTAAGTGAAATGGTATATCAGCTATCTAAACTTCTCACAAAACACTTAAGAATCGATGAAGTGTTTTGGAATCATCCTCCTGGTGAATAATCGGAGCTTTAATGAAAAACTTGAAATTTTGAAAAGAATATCAATATTTAGGGATGATTTGATAGGATTAAAAGACTTCTGATGATCTTAGAGTTACCTACTGCCAGGTTTAGTGTTACTGTTGATAAGCTAAAGTAAGTGATGTTTCATGGTAACTTTAATTTAAAACATATGCTAAGTAGTATTAGTGCTGCTAGTATAAAGTTATACTGCTAGTTTCACAATTTACAACTGTTTAGATATATTAGTACTGCTAGTATAAAGTTAGTAAGTGTTTGTGTAAAGTTAGCACTCTGGGTGAAGATTAGATGAAAATATTATAAGTAAGTTACTACTAGCTTATGCTCATTTTTAATGCTGCTGGTGTATAAGTTACTACTGCTCAAAGATTAAGACTGCAGAAAAAGTTTCTAATGTCAGAGAAAGGATAAAGACAGAAGAAAGGATAAAGATTGTTTGGAGATCAAGATTACTTACGTGATAAGTATTAGTTATTTATAGAATAGATCATAGAGAATATCTTACGTCTTAGGAATATATTATAAATCGACTAGGACTCCTTGGTGTATAAAAGGAGGTCCTAGAGCATAGAGATTCATATCACCAAAAATGAATCATGCATAGAATTGTCATAGCTTTAATGTTTTGTAACCCTAATACCAGGAGAGTATTCGTATTATTTTTAATAATATTGGAGCTTTTATTATTTATTGAATTGTGATCTTGTGTTATTGTTTCATTAAGAATTCTTCTAATATTAAAGATTAGATTTCGTATAATCTTTAATACACTTAACAAATTTTCTACTATAGTTGTGTTAGATTTATCTAATATAACTAAAACTTTAAACAAGCTTAAGGAATTCGATCTATTGAAGTGGGATCTAAAAAGACGTATCTTACAACTAGGACAACATGAATCATTATCCATCCAAGTTTATCCATATTTGTTCTCGTACCCCAAACATTACATCCCATTTATAACTTAAAGTAACCTTGAAATCTTTAGATCGTGAAATTCTATAACATTTACCCTTTTCGTAATATAGTCGACCCTTTCTAAGAATTACCAATCTCGTGGAATGACCTGGTCTTACCCTAAACCTATACTATAAGATAATTATTTTTATACTTTACCCGTGTGTTAGTTGGAATTAGATAAAACTAGTATTATAAATATAAAACTTTAATAACACATCAAAGTTTTTGGCGCCGCTGCCGGGGATTGATTTCATTCTTGAATTAGTCATTCTTAAATACAAATTAAAATTTCAAAATCGCCTGTTCAGTTTTCATGGCAAACTGAACCCAATTTTCATAGAAAGTTGCGCCGCACATAACCATTGTGCGCTGGTTTTTCTACAAAAACTCAGAAGTACGCCATACTTTTAGCAAGTACGTCGCACTTCTTGTCCCTTTTACAAAACAGAACAAGTTTTTCAAAAGAAAATAAAATCAAAACCAAGAACCCTAAGCCTATAAACTGTAATTTGACCATTTTGAAAATGTGGAATTTATTCCTTGTGCTCATAGTAGTCAAAATCTTGTATTATCGTAATTCGTACATTAAAATGAGAAAAACAAAAAAACTATTTTATAGCTTGCTTATTTAAATTTCTAAATGCATGTTTATATCTCTTATTTCCTAAGTGTTGCTTATTTGACTTTGATATAATTCAAAATGAATGTAAAAATAAAAACTTAAAAAGAATTAAAAAAAAATTTGTTTGATGATAAATGTGCTTAAAAACTTGATATTTTCTATGTGTAATAAATATCTAAGACATAATAAATATAATAAACATGAAAACACTAAGATTGAAAATTTTAAAAGACAAAAATATCAGAAAGTACGTTGCACTTCATATGAAGTGTGCCGCACTTTTTGGGGTTGGCTGAAACAAAACAAAATGCATGTTTCTATACGTTTTTGAAACGATAACTGCTTAAAGACATAAAAAGTGATAACCTGTTTATGATAAAATATGTAAATGTAAAAAGGATTGTTATTTGTTTTAAATAAACCCACTAAAGTTTGATTTAAATTAATCTTGTTTTATAAAGTTATGGATCCAAATTCAGTTTATGGAAAAATGCTTAGGAAAGACGCCGGTTTGTAATTTTGAGTGATAAAGATAACAGCGATCTAAGAGAACTGGAACTCTTTGAAATTTCAAGACACTGCTAAACATTGGGTAAAATAGAAGGAAACGAAGGCTATGGTTTTTTACCAGATAGATACCTAGAAGAAGTTAGCGATAGATTCGTGGCTCCTTGTTTTGTCAATGGGCTGGAAGCTTATGATGGTGAGATTAATCTTGGAGTAGAGGAGAACATGATCTCAAATGAGTATGCAGTAAAGATAATCGTATGAACAATGAATTAAAAGAGGAAATAAAGTGGTTAAGAAAGAGCTCATTATTGCACTAAGAGGCAAAATCTACTTTGTGAAATTCATTATCAACCCAGAAGAAGATGATGTTGAACCTGGGGTGATTTTTGGTAGATCATTTTTACGCATGACCAAAGCAATTACTGATTTTGGGGTTGGAACTATCACAATATACCCTGATATTGATCCATTCTTTGAAGAAACCAAGGAAGAAGGAAAGAGAAATGATGATTAGGACCATTTGCTTTATTTTAACATAGATGATATACCACTGTTGGGTGAAGAAGGACTTTTGCCATTTGTATGCAAAATGGGGAAGACTAGCCGTAATAAGAAGCGGGCAATGGAAAACCTTAACTTTTTCTATCAAGACATAGGGACATCTTCATCAGCTAGAGGTCATTTAACTCAAGAAGAAGCAACTAAAGTAGAAATAGCGATCAGAATGAGCTGAAAGTTTGCCTTATTAGAGGAGGAAATGCCTATAATTGAGATAATGGTTTATCATGATAAATATAAGAAAATTCTCGATGAAGTATTAGGCCAAGACAATTGGAGTTAGTATGGAAAGAGTTGTAAAAGAAGATCAGAAGCAGTAAGGAAGGCTAAAGGAAGAGGCATTAAAAGAAAAAGCGACGCCTTGGAAGCATTCATATTTCTCAAAAGTCTGGAGTATCAGTTTAACAAAAAAAAGCGTTAGCAGATACAGGGACAGCTATAAATACTATGCCCTTACCGAATCTATGAATAGTTAGGGAGAGAAGATATGAAGAAGGTGGATAGAGGAATCACAATGATAAATCACACTCAGGCAGAAGCTATGGGGATACTCATGAATGTTCTCTGTCAATTAGGGGTCACTACCTTAATTGCTAAGTTTCTAATCTTGGATATTCTGATTGACCATTATTCACCAATAATTTGTTATCCAAGGATTCCTGCGTACGATTGGTGGCATAGTAAATACTCCGGAGAGACGTTTCTCAACCTTTGATGGGTTTTGTCACCAAACCTTTCGTGTTGCAAGATTAGATTTTATGAGAAATGTAGAAAGTGATAGTGATGACGAGGAGGATTACCAGATAAAGAGGAATAAGTTTGGAGCACCGATATATGGACCAAAACCTGCACCATACTTGAATAGTAATGATCCAGATGAGCGATCATTAGCTATACAAAACATAACTAACCCATTCTGGAAAATTAGTGTTTGGAAAAAGGCGGATAGTTTCCTTAGCTCATTGCCAATACTGTTAAAGCAAGTCAACTGGAAGCCTGTTTCAACAGGGCTCATAAACTAAAGAAGAAGAAGCAACAGGACAATGACGAACTGAGATAAGGCTAACTGATCTGTATGGAAACATTTATTTGCAAGGATTTACAATAAAGAAAACAGAGAGGCATTTTCAAAGTATCAAAAAGTTGAAGTGACAACATGACACCAAACGGATTATGGAATGAAGAAATGAACAAGTTGGGAATAAAGAGAGGTAACTATTATACTCAAGTTTTATATTACATTTATTTTTTTAAAAATAAAATCATTTTGATCTATCCATAATGGATTACATTTGATGTACGGGTATTAATCCGATATATGATAGTTATTAATATCAAATATATGGGAAGTGCGTCGCACTTTTGAGCAGTTATCATAGATAAAACTTGCCAAACACGATTTTTACCAAATATATAAAAAAAACACACTCACCAAAACCGTCGGGGTTCTCACAAAAACAAAGAGAAAAAGTTTTCAAAGATCATTCTACCAAGTTTTTAATCATGCCTAGGGTAAGTTTATATCATCCCTTAACTTGTTTATTATCAATTTGTTTAAATTGCTTGTCCATTAAGGTTTATAATAATTAGATTAGGAAAATTTAGAAGTTATTATCAATTTGTTTATTAACAAAGAACAGTGTTTTTAGATTAATCAATTATTAATTTGTTTAATTTAAATTAGGATATTTAAAAGTTATTTGATGCATGCATGCTTGATATTGATTAATCTAAAAACACTGTTCAAATTATGAATTTACATTTAAAAATAAATTGTTTGAAGATCATAAAAATTTTCATCAGCCCAGAAAGTACGCCGGTTTTATCCCAAAACCGCCGCACTTTGCCTATTTTCCAGGAAGTACGCCGCACTTCAAGGAAGTGCGCAACACATTTTGCCTTAGAATGTGAACAGAATGTTCCAAAAACCATCAAAACCATGACCATTTAATCCAAATCATTTCTAACATAACTATAACTTTATTATTGATTGTTTTTTATGTGTAGACTATAGGAACCCATGATGATGAGGCTGGATCATCAAGATCCAAACACTCTAAACAACATGAAACTGTAGAAGAGGTATTGCTTCCATAAATTCACCATGAATTCTTGCTATGGGAAGGATGTCACAAAGATGCAAAGTCCAGGTACAACACTAGATTGGCCTAATTGCTTCCTAGACACATTTACTTGCCTTGTATCATAAACTGGGATGTGCTAAACAGAATGGGTTATGATGGAGAAATTGATGACATGTTAAGACTTAGGTTGCATAAGGCTAAATCAGATGAAGAGATATTTACTTCAGTGGCTTAGATTAGAGCTTTTAATATCAATAAGCTAATTTATGCTGAGCTTTGCCATGAGTTTTATTCTACTTATGAATTTGATGAAGTTTGTGTTGATGATGAGTTGCAAACCAAGGAGATCATCAAGTTCAGACTTGGTGGACGTGCCCACAGTTTGACTTTGTTAGAGTTTGCTCATAGATTAGGATTGTATCATGCTGATGAGCTGAAAGAAGATAGTTTTAATGTTACTATTGAAGAGTGATTTGCATAGTGATGAAGCATTTTTAACACTCAGGATTATTGGTTAAGCATTAGTCGAGAGGAAAACCTTGGTTTATCTAGGAGTCATACTTCTACTATTAGGAACCCAATTTTAAGGGTGATTCACAAAATGATTACTTATGGGTTGTGTCAGAGAATGACAGGGTATGATAAGATTCAGAAGAATGATTTTTGGCTCCTGAGTATGTTTGATGCTAGACACCAAAATAGGTATGCAAATGTATATTGGGTGATTGCAAGATGGATAAAGAGGAAAAGAGCTGACTCAAAAGAAAGTAATATTGTTGGTGGACATTTTCTCAATGATTGCTAGAAAATGCTGGTGTTGACAGAGGATTGGTGAGAGCTAAAGTGCTCTTAAATACGGTAGGGGATTTTTATACGAATACACTTAGAGATTTTGAGATCGAAACTCTGATGGTAAGCTTTATAAATATTCCCCCCTAGAAAGAATCCTACAGCCGGGTATACCAAGAGTTGGTATTCCTAGACCTCCGAGAGCATCTATAAAGGATTTGTATGATAGGATGGGTAGGATAGAGATACGCCAAGAGGTGATAGAGCATATGAAGTATATGCAGTCATAGCACTAGGACAGGTACCAGGGAGTGTTTGAGCATATGGTTGGTGGTTTACAGTGTACCAATACAGAGGAGCAACAACCCACGCTGGTTTATGTTCAGCTACAGTATACCATAATATCACGATACCCACCTCGTGCCACACAGTATCAGCAGTACATCATGATGATTGATGAGTAGTGTGCGAGATACGACACGATTGGTTAATTGTGACCTATGTTTTGTGGTCACTTATTTCTGAAAACAATTTCTCTTAAAAAAAAACATTATTTAATATTTATTATTATATGGTGTTAAAGGCCTTAGTTGGAATTAAAATAATATAATCGACTTTCTGATTAAAATAATTAATTTAGGATTATTATTATTTATTTTGAGCTATCGCAAATATTTATATTTGCAACAATGAACAGAAAAAAGAGAAGGACGCATGATAAAATGACGTGAACTAAAGATTCAGAATATCACTTTCCCATTTTATCTTTCTCTATAATATTTTCACATTGAGGACAATGCTCATATTAAGTATGAGGGGAGATAAACTAGAAAAGTTAAAGTTTAAGTTAAAATAAAGTTAAAAGAAAATTTTTAAAAATAACATTTTATTGATCACATATAAGCAATCTGACTCTGGATTGATAACATAAACTAGCATATTAATAGCAACTCGAAAAAATTTGTTGAGGATTAAGTTAAGAATTAGGGTATCGATCTTTGATACTTAAGATAATTTTTTTCCTTAACATTTTCAAGCGAGTGAAGAGTGACAAGTTGGAATACTCATGCCGTCGTTATGGCTGTGTATATGTAGTTTGTCGCCTTTTATGGAGTATTGATATCGATATAAAACTAATATGAGTGTTCGTGGATTTATTGTTAATTCTAGAACTTGTGCTTGAAATCTTTATGAGACCGAGAGGAATACGTATCGCGGAGTTATCAACAATTTACTGAATAAGAGTGAAAAAATATAAATATAAGTAAACAATAATTTTGTTCAAAAAGATTTCTAATAAAATTATCTGAAATTTTATCCGTATGAATTGAGAAACATGAATGTTGGTATTGCTGTTTAAATGAAGTGCGAAGGTTTCTAACTTCTAAGTTCGTTTGAAGTAGTGTGCTTATCCTAAGTATGGGGGGAAGCAAGTTTCCCACAAGATAAAGTATAATAAGGCAAAAATAAAGCCTTCGGTAAAAAAGAAAAAAAAGAAGAGAAAGAGAAAGAAGAATGATGTAAAGGAATAAGACGGGTGTATTACGGATAAGATGGATTATAATTTTATTCCAAACCTTTTTTAACAAATAATAAATAATATCACTAAATACATTACCTCTTTTGATGTTTATATTTGGTGCTTACGCTATGTCGGTGTAGTTTAGTTTTTTGTACAAGCCTATGGTAATTTGAACATTTCACGACTGTGCATATGAGTGACTTCCGTTTACTATCCATTTTACTAAATCGAGCTAGTGTGAAAAAGAAACTTATCTATAAAAATTCGTGAGTTGCTTTATCGCGTTGTCTATTCTTGTGATCATTAATTTGTTTTTTTAAAACAAAATACTTTCACTTTGATTACTTGAGGGCATGCAATAAGCTAAGTGTGAGGGGATTTGATAACGCTCCAAATATACATAAAATATCCCTCAAAAATACATTAAATATATATGTTAACGCATGAAATATTGCAAAGTTTGCTTGCTTGTTGTGTAATATTTATTTCAGGACCAAAAGTGAAGAAAAGGACTAAACATGCAAAGAAATCCTGTTAAATACATTAAAGGTCGTTATATGAAGAATCTAGAAAGAGAATCTAATAAAGAATTAATGAACAAGGCCATAGTGCGGCGCACATTTTCCTTGTGCAGCGAACTCAAGACCAGTAAAATGCCATTTAATTAAACACCAAGTGCGGTGCACAATTTTCCTTATGCGGCGCACTTCTCCTATAGTTACTCCCAAGTCATAAATGATTGCAATGATTGTGCAACCTTTCACTCCCCAAATTTTAGCAACTGATGCACCATCCTCAAGTATAAATAAAGCACGATTTAGGAGAGAAACATCATCTCATTCTTCTTTCTAAACATCTAAAATCACTTCTAAGTAGTTAGAAATTGTTCTTATGATTGTTTGAAGAATAAACCTTATTCTATCATTCACATTACAAGGCTTTAGTAGAAGAAAGTGCATTTGAACTCATAAGGTTGTGTAAAAGGTGTTTATTAAAGTGTTATAGTTGAATTTTAGGTTGTATGGAATTATTGTTGACAAGGAAACTCTTGGAGAAACAATATAAATTTGCTATTGAGATTGTAAAAACACATTACCGTATTTTATAATTATGAATTTTGAATTGATCGTGCTTTTTATGTGTTTTGAATTGATGAATATGGAGTAGTTTAACATGTTTGTTTAGGGATCATGAGGCAATTATGGATTAAACTTGGATAACTTAATGAATTTTGGAATCTATCAATATGAACTTGATGTTTTTACACTTGGACTTATTAATCATCATTTGATCATCATACTAGTCTGGATATAGGTCGAAAGACTCTGACTAAATGCTTGATTTCCAAGTTGTTTGTCTATGACAACTAGATGCTAACCTTTGGAGGATTTGGCAAACAAAATTATCAATAACCAAGGGAAAAGGGTTAACGCTTAACTCATGTCCTAACAAACTTGTAAGAAAGTTCATATTCCCTATTACCCAAACTAGAACAATACTTTAAAATATTTTTGTATCAAAAGTAAAGGCCAAAAAGATTTTTGATTATAATAAATAAACAATCGTTTTAGTAAACTACCCATTTCTTTAATCAATTATACTTTAATTCTTGAATCATTATCCATCTAACTGTATCGATATTTGTTCTCGTACCCCCAAACAACAACATTTTATATCTTGAAGTACCTTGAAATCTTTAGATCGTGACAGTCATAAAGATTTTTTACCCGTTTTCGTAATATAATTCGTACACCCTTTCCAAGGAATTACCAATCCTGTGGAACTACCTGGTCTTACCCTAAACCTATACTATAAATAAGGTTTATACTTTACCTGTATGTTAGTTGGAAATTGGATAAAACTAGTATTATAAATTTATAGCTTTATACACACAACACACACATACAGCACACTCACACACACACACACACACACACACACACACACATACACACCCACACACATATATATAAATAACATATATATAATATATATCAAATATATATAGTACATATATATATATATATACATATATAATAAATGCTATGATCGATGAAGAAGCTTTTGTTTTGAGAAGATTGAGAAGTGTTTTTCAAAAAATGATAGATATTTACATTTGATTCAAGTTTTTCAAGCGTAGAAGTCATTATAATGTGATTATAATCTAAAACATGTAAAAAATTGAATCAATGTTAAAAATCTCTCGATTTTGCAATATAAGTACAATACTGAATCATCTGTACAAATTTAATGAATCATTACCATAACTTGATTTTAACAATGATTTATGAATCAAATTTGTGATTTATTGTTTTGATTTAGTATTAAATGATGTTTACTTGTGAATCAAATCAGTAAATATATGAATCATTTGGCTCAAACGAAAGATTTCTCAATCTTCTCAAATAAAAATATTTCTCAATGGAAACCAAAGCCTTATAAAAAATATATATATATATAATATATAATATAAATATAAATATATATATTATATATAAATATATATATATAATTATTAATAACATTTATTATTATAGCATCATTTATCCTATGTTATTAACCCATTTTGTATAGTTTATTGCAAAGAAGTGTTACTTAATCATTTATATTTGAGAATTGCAGTACTTATGGAGTACTTGGTGAATATTAGAAAAAGGCACGCATTCTAGAGTTTAAACAAAGATATTTTGAAGATCAATGATTCTTACTACCAATACGCCATATCCATCAAGGAAGATACGGTGTATCCATGCCTGCACTCACCAAAGACCACGAAGGAAACAAGCTCAATACGCTGTATTCAGTGAAGACCAATACGGCGTATTGAAGATATAGTATGTGAAGATTCTGGAAGATATCAAGCGTGGTCCATACTCCAAGAAACCCCTAATACGTCGTATCCAACCCATTGGATACGCCGTATCGAACCGAACTCCAGATAAAAACAGTATAAATAGAAAACTTAAAAATGAGTTTTAAGTGTGCTAAATCATATTCTCGATACCTAAACCATAAAAGTCGATTTTCAGAGAAGAAAAAGAGCAGAAGAGGTCAAGCAACACTATCAATTCCATAAACGAGGACACTGTAAATTTCCTATATAATTTTAGTAATCATCAATTTTGGATCATTCGTAACTCTGTTAGTTTATCCTTGGCTGAAATAATTGCTTTATGTATATATCATGACGTTTGAAGCTAATACCTTAGGTATTAGCCAATATTATAGAAGATCATGAATGTTGGTATTTGTTTATATATCTCGATTTCTTAATTTATCGTTAAATGCTTGTTTATGTTTATCAATTTATACTTGTTTATGTGCTTTTGTATGCGACCTATCATTCAACTGGATCTAGTGATATGGACTAAGTAATCTAGAGTCTGGGATAGCTCTCCATATAGTGATTTATACATCTAGAATCTTAGGATCACAAATATTATCCTTTTAAATCCATGCTAAGGATATGCTTCTGGCTTAACTAGTTAATCGGATATTGCCTTTGGTTTAGTAAGTTGACTAGCAGGTGAACTAGATAACCAAATAACAAATACGTTCCTGATTCGAATGGATAAGTTAGACAGTGGACTAACTAGTGTATAAATTATCGTTAACCAGTAAGTGGGTAACGTCTCTATGAGCTAGGGTTTAACAAGATCACCATTCCTTTAATCCCTAAGATAAATTATAATTAGCAAATAAGGTTGCTTTATGCGGATGCTTTAATTGTGACAGTA
The DNA here is from genome assembly GCA_026074375.1 of Tanacetum coccineum. Lineage (NCBI taxonomy): Eukaryota > Viridiplantae > Streptophyta > Magnoliopsida > Asterales > Asteraceae > Tanacetum > Tanacetum coccineum. The sequence goes on along the minus strand of BQNB010019557.1, from coordinate 19,591 downwards.
TTAATGTGTCTTGGTCTTAGGATGATGTAACGCCTAAGTCTTAAGAATGATATGTGATATGTGTTTAAACACATATCATTTATTTCTTAATATTAAGCTAAAAAGACCAATAATGAACGAAAACGGTATAAAAATGCATTGTATACATTTGTATTGTGAATTGTGTCTTGTAGGTACGGATATATCACAAAAGGACAAAAAAATGAAGCCAAAATAGACAAAACCAAGCACGAGATTAGAAGAGTGTAAGAAATCAATGCCAAAGGCGTATTCATTTTTAATGGGCCAACCCGTACCCGTTTCATGGGTCAGGTCAGCCCACTATCAATTGAATGATTAAGAATGTAAGCCTAAATCTCTAACCCTAATTTAAAGTCCAATCCATAAACCCTTTATCCTATCCCTGGCCCAATCCATAATAAAAAGCCCAATACCAAATCCATTTCCTAGGTCCAAGACAATTGATATAAGCCAGGTCAAAATTACTGTTTATCTTCTTCACAACAAAAACACAGGTAAACCAACCCTTTACTCCACACACACGTACCCTCTTAAATCTCCTGACACGTTTTGAATCACCTAAGCCACCCTTGCTATGTTCCTAGTAATTTTCATTTGTTGTGGTTTGTCGGACATGAACCAAGGGAGTAAATTGATGTATTAGAGTTTTTTAGTAGGATCAAGGGTCAGGATGGAAAGCATATGGATCTCCTCAAGCCTAGAACCTTCTCTTCCAATGCTAATAAATTGGGATGCATTCGCACAATAGAAAACCATCTAGCTTATAGTAGTTTTTAGTAGCTTATTAGTGTAGTTTTTAGCTTATTGTCTCATTTTTAATGTAATTTTCTCTTTTAAAGCTTGTAAACATTTGATTATTAATAAAAATCTCAGTTTCACTTAAATTGTTTAATGAATTCATGTTTTACTTTTATGCAAGTTGATTTAATAAGTGTTTAGAAATGACCTAATAAGCTCTTTAAGCTTTTTGTTACTTAATAAGCTAAGTCCTAATTCAGTTAAGCTCTCCTAAGCTTAACTGAATCAACCTTTCATTTAAATAGTCCCAAAAGTCATAATAAGCTAAGTAGATTCATAATAAGCTCTTGGATGATAAGCCAGAAAGGGATGGGCTAATGGGTTTTACCAGCTTGTTCTAAACAAGCTGGAGCTTGTAGATAAGCTCCTTTGAGCATTTATAAGTCCTTGTTTGAGCAAAGGACAAGTTATACTCTCTTTACTCTTTATATCTTAATTTCTGTCTTAGCTTATTAATCTGATTTTGCTTGCTTATTATATGCTTTTTATTGCTTAATTGAGCTTATCTATCCTTAAAATCGCTAATGTGTGTTTAGAGTTTATAGGATTATAAGAGTTTAGTTTGAGTTTTCTTAAAATCTATCCTTATTTTATTAAAACTTCTAATTAGTATATCTTATTGATAAGTGATTATTTATATAATGTTTTTGCTTATCTTTCCTTAATAGTCTTAGTGCTTAATCTGTTTTTTCATTTTAAAGCTTAACTTGATCTGTTTTAGTGTAAAAATGCATTCTCAAAATTTAAAGGGGTGTTTGGGATAAGGCATTAAAACCTGGTAAAATCAAGTGTAGTCCATTTTCAGCTCTTAGATGAATTTCATAAGCTCAAATTAGTCCTAAGTAGTAGTTTTCATAAGCTCATAATAAGTTTTGATAAGTTTACTAGTTTCTTTTATCAAATGTTTAAGTCCGCCAGTTCAAAGTTTGCTCAAAAAGCTCATTTGTCAATTTTCTTAAAAGATTGCTTAAACTGTAGTTGTTGTGTCCAAATAAGTCTCTAATGCATCAATAACAATCTGATTTGAGTCAATTGGTTTTGGAAATCCGTTTGTGCAATTTAGATAGAAACAGTTGAGTCTTGCTAGCAATTAGAAGTCATTAAAATATGTCTAATGTGCAGATCTTATAAGGCCTTATTTTAGCTTATCTTTGATTAATTTTTATTGCATTCAGCTTATTTTAGTCTAGTCCTAATCTGTTTTTAGTTTATAGTTTGTCAAGTTAGCTTTTGAGTCTTAAACTTAAGCTTAAAGTTGTCATTTATTTTTTCAAAAAGCCAAAAATACTAGTGTAGTCTGCCATTTTCATTTCTCTTTTTTCTAGCATATTTCCTTAAATGTTTTGCTTAATTTTAGCTTATTTGAGTAAAGTGAGTCTAGTACTTTATCTGTTTTCATCCTTTCAGCTTATACCTAGAGCTTATTAGGCCTAATCTTAGCTTAAAATCTGTCATAAGTCCTTTAAAAGTGGTTTTGGGTCAAACTTTCTTAAGGCTTTTAGATGCTTTTTAGCTTAATTTGTTTGCTTATTTGTAGTCAATAGTGCTTATTAGGTCTAGGTTAGGGTATGTTTTTAGCTTATTCAGTTTTCTTTTAGCTTATTGAGTCCAAAAGCTCAATCTATTTTAGCAAGTTTTCAAGTTTAAATAAGGCAAATCTATCACTTTTACTTGTGCTTTTTCTAGCTTATTTTTTAGTTTTGGTTTTAAGTCTTTTATTAAAGTAGCTTATTATATATTAGTTTTTTCAAAAAAGAAAAATTAAAAAAATGTTTTTTCCAAAAAGGTATGTCACAGGGTTCGAACCTGTGATCTCCTCTTCACACACACAACACGTCAACCAACTGCCATGGGGTCTTTTTCATTTATAGCTTTGTTACATTTAATTAATAAACTCAGTTTATCTTTTAGGCTTATTTAGCTTATCTAATTTTCACAGCTTATTGGCTTGAGCTTATTGTTTTGTTTTTCTTTATAAACCCTAGGAATAGTGTCTAGTATTTTTATAAATTTTCTTAAAATTTTAGGATTAAGTTTAGTATTTTTAATATAATTTTTAGTATTATTTAGTTTAAAAAATAGTTTTAATTAGTTTAAAAATTCAAAAAAATATTTTCTGTCATTTCAAACTAGTTTAATGCATTTTAGTTTAGAAATTTGCATTTTAAGTTTTTAATGTTTATTTTGATAATTTTTTGGTCCGTTAGTCGTTAATTAATCGTTAAGTGTTTAATTGTCATTAGAATTTAGTGTGCCTTAATTCCTAGTTTAGTGTGCCTTTATATGCTTTTCCCTTTGTGTTATTAGGTTTAGAATCCAAATCCAAAATATTTAATATTCAAGCACGCGATCACGAACCGAGACAAGGTTTTCAATTCACACTTCATCGGGATACGACATCTAGGAGATATAATATTGTTTGTCCTCAAGCAATTTTTATATCGAACGGGATACTCTCTATACTATTACTATTTGAGATATTTAGTTATATATAGTTATTTTATATATACTAAATTATCATATCAAGTTTTTGGCGCCGCTGCCGGGGAAGTGTGTAACGAATATCGTGTTGAAGTTTGAAGATTAGTGTTTTGAAGACCCTTCCCCATGAAGTTATCGTTTTTTGTGAATATATATTTCTTTTATATAAAACTTTAAAAAAATACAAAAAATTTATTTTTCTTGATTTATTTTTGAGAAATTATTAAAATACCAACAATACTTTTCCTAAAGTATTGAAAGTACCAAAAAAATTGAAAAAACCAAAAAAAGAAATCGTGTTGTCAATTGTTTAATCGGCTCACCTTTAGATTTTCAAATTATAAGAGAGGTATAAGGAGGGTTGATCCTACGAACTTCTACCCGAAAGGAGAAGGTTTTTAAAATGCTTCGCGCTTAGCCGCTCCTCCGCTTCTTTGTGCGTTTTCTAGAGATACCGTGCACTTTTGACTATCGGTTTACAAAAATATATTTTTCTTTTAAATTTATTTCTCTTAATTTTGTTTAGTGCATGCGCGCACTCGCTCTTCTCGATATAATTGTTGAAGTACTTCCACGATTCCGAAGCGACGTAATCATAGACGTTCCAAGCAAATAGTCGAACCCAAGCTTCAAACTATTGTAGAGACTCTCGTTGTCACTATGGCGGATATGCATACTATGTCGGAATTACTCCAAGCACCCACCGAGGGTTACGGAGATGCGATTGTTATTCCCGCTATACTTGCCGAAAATTTTGAGTTGAAAGTCGGGTTACTTCAATTAGTAACTTCAAGCCAATTTCATGGTTTTGAAAGGGACGACCCTCATGCTCATATTTGTATTGGAATAACAAGATCACTTCTATGCTAAAATACAAAAATGTTCCACACGATGCTATCTAGTTGATTCTTTTTCCTTTTTCTCTTGAGGGGGCCGCCCGGATTTGGCTTGAAAAAGAACCCCCTCGTTCTATCCATACATGGGAAGATCTTGTTTTTAAGTTTGTAAATTATTTCTTTCCTCCTTCAAAGACTACAAATCTCAAGAACGATATCATGAATTTTCAACAAAAATTTGATGAAACGTTCAGTGAGGCATGGGATCGTTTCAAAGATCTCCTTTGTAAATGCCCACATCATGGTTTTTCGGAATTGCACCAAATCGATACGCTTTACAATGCGTTGACTCAACCCGATCAAGATCTCTAAATGCCGCCGCCGGTTGAAAACTTTTGAAACCTGTACACCTTGATGCTTTGACAAATTATTGAGAAAAATTCGAAAGTAAGTACTTCACGAAACAAACCGATTGTTTCAAAAGTGAGTACTACTACTTCTTCTTCATCTCCTTCTCCGGATATTATTTTACATTTTGTTATTATCAAAACATTGAGAGGTCGAAAAATATAAATAACGTTTTTAGACATTATTTGTATTAACAGACTTGTGTGACTTGTGGTGGACCGCATTCATACTATGAGTGTCTTGCTACCGATAGCAACACTTTTAATGCTTCTGCAGCCACGGGGACTTACAATCAAGGAGGTAACGGATACCGTCCTCAAGGAGACCTGAATTATCGTGTTAGCAACCAAATGGGACCACAATCAAAACTATAATCAAAATCAAGGAAATTATCAAGCTCTAAACAATCAAGGAAGAGGGCAAAACTTCAATCAAGGAAACAACAATTATCAAGCTCCGAATTATCAAGCTCAAGTTGGACCTTCAAATGAGTTAACGAACTATATGAAAAGTAATGAAGCTACTTTGAGAGCCATGCAAACTCAAATGACTAATATAAAGACAAAATTGCGGAATGAATTTAAATCTTCTCTTGATACAAGAACCAATAATAGAAATTCAAAACAATCAAATAATAAACATGTTAACTAATCTTACTATGCAAAAGCAAAGTCCCTCGGGTTTGGGATCACTTCCTAGTAATACGGTAGCTAACCCGAGAGGTGACGTGAAAGCTATTACCACCCAAAGTGGTGTTGCTTATGATGGACCTACGATTCCACCTACTCCTTCTCCTCTCCCGAAGGAAGTGGAACGTGAAACCGAGG
>BQNB010019556.1:0-66672 GCA_026074375.1 Tanacetum coccineum | reverse complement strand
TTGGGCAGCAAAAGTTACAACGGGCGAAGTAGGGAATATGGGATGGGCCATCTTCAAAGGGGCGAGTGCAGGAGCATGCCCATTACATCAGCGGACAAAGACGGTGGAAGACTGGGCTGCATCGAATGCCATGGTTATTGTGAAAGATGAAAAGTCCTGAATTCTATATATACAAACTCAATTTTACGTTTTTCATATACACTTTTGATAGAAGAATTAGGGTTTAGTTCATGGGAGAACGAGTTGTACCAGATATTGGGAGTATTTTAGGGTTTCCCAACCCTTCTATACTATCCCCAATTGCTTGATTCATCGTAGTGAAGTTCTTTTATCTCTTATCTTTCAACATGTCTTATTGTTTGATATATAATTGTGCTTCTTTTATCTTAAACATGCTTGACTAGATCATTTAAGTATGTGAATTGGTATGTAGATCTTAACTTTGTTGCCTCTTGTTGATGTTTGTGCATGTTTAGTCCTTTATCGTAAGATCTTGGGACACATGATTGCGTAGAAAGGATTCCACCGGTAATAGCCTTCATACTACCTTACCCGTGTATGGATGACCCCCTTTAGGTATTAATACAAATGCGTTTATCTAGACTAGGGGCCTTGTAATAGTTGTCATACTACCTTACTTGTGCGTTGCTATAGTTATTTATTTTGTAGACGGCGTTTTCGTGTAATTCGCCATGCATTAGAATGGTACCTACATATACATCATAATTGTGACAAGGCAATATAGTTAAGAGAAGCTACCAAGGATCATACATGATTAATTAAACACTATTCTCTCATCATACAAATTCCCCTAATCTTTATTAGTTTAATTTAGTTTTAATTATTAGTTTAAAACAAACCACCTTCAAAACCCAAGATTTAAATTGCTTTCATAAAATATAAAAATACAAAAATAATCTTCTCTCAACCTCTAGTTCTTAGCTATATTCAATTAGAACCTTTACTGACACCTATTCCCCTTAGAGAATGATAACAACCCCCAAGCCTTGCCTTAACTACACTACAACGGTTAGGTACACTGCCTAGAGAGTTGTAAAACTTCTTGTTGAAGTCCTACGATGACCGCACATCACGTGTGCGGGCTAACCACGGATTGTCGACATCTAAAACTGGCTTATAATATAAAGGATCAAGATGGGAAGGTAATTCATATAATAAGGCCTTGTTATCATCCCGTTCTTGACTTTGATGTTCTTTCTTACTTTCGTTTCTTTTTTGCAGTGATTACCATAGATGCTTTTCTGAAGCTCCTAGTGTGGACCAGTACGGTCGTAAGCAAAGGTGATCCTATCCCCGACAACCAACATCTTGAGCTGCGCACCACATCACCCTTAGCCGTGAGGCAATTGATTTTAGAGAAAAGTCCAGTTCTGTGAGCCCTTGAAAAGCCAAACTCCAAGATTACTACCGCTAGGGAGAATAAGGATCAACAAAATCTTGCTAAAGATCAAGCTAAATGGGCCGGGGGGGGGGGGGGGGTTCGGTTCTCCTTGTAAGAAGAGGGCTAGCAAGAATTAAGAAACTATTGGTTCGGGATCAAAGAAGACCCTTTCTCCTACCCATATTCATCATGCTGCTTCGGTGAATGAGACTATCACTGCTGCTCCTAATGATACTGCCGAGAATGTTATAAATGTCATAAATGAGATTGTGGACCTGAGCGGTAATACTCACGTGACTACTCCCCCGGCTGTTGCTACCCAACCTTCTCCTCATCACGAGCATCGCGACAACCAAGAGAATGTGGAATTCTCTGATGGTACATTTCCTTGCCCTTCCTTTCTTGTATGCTTGTTTTTTAAGTGGATTTTATTGAGTGTCTTTTCCTTGTGTAGCTCATTCATTCCACTTCGTTCATCATGAAGACATCGAAGAGGATGCCATGCATCATCGGTTTGTGCCAAATTTGGGGCTTCGAGATGATCTTCTTATTTTCACCTTTCGAGCCTGCAAAGAATTGGTCTCTCATTTGGCCACCCCTACTGAATATGAATTTTTAGGTAGTTTATCAAATGTTGAAGTCGTCAGCCATGCTTACCAATCGTTGGGTCAGTGTGTCTTATCATAAGGTGAGCTTTTGAAGAGGCCTAAACAATTGAATCATGACTACATAGATTTATGCAATTGTGGTGACGCTCATCTGGCGGAGTTAGATCGCTTGAGGACAGACCTCTAAAGCAGATGCTGGAAAACAATGGGTTGTCAAAGAAGTTTGTTTTGTTAGACAACGCTCATTCAACGTGTCTAGAAAAGGAGAGGGAATTGATGGATAGTGTGAAAGAAATGGAGCGACAGAGAGAGAGAGAGAGAGAGAGAGAGAGAGAGAGAGATGAGAGTAGCTTGAGATGGAGACGAGAGAGAGATGGACTAGGGAAAACCGCCCCTCGAAGCAGGTTGAGAAGAGGATTTTAAATGCTTGAGGAGACCTGACCCAGTATAAATAGTTGGTGATACTGAGGAGGCGGCGTGAGGTGTTTAGAGTGAATAAAGAACGGCCTATTGCTGGTCTCAAACTAGCCCGCATAGAGATGGGCGTCATAAGCTTGTCAGGGAGTTTATTTTGACAGTGGTAAAGAAACTTCATATGAGTGTAGAATATCGAAAGAGCCTAGCCGCTCTCGTTAGCCTATGTTTCACCGCCGGTTGGTTAGGAGGTTTGAGTCTGAGCTAAAATAAGGAGTAGATTGCCGCTGTGCTGTCAGAAACTCAGGATATAGACATCAAGGGTTCAAAGACGTAGGAGGCCAAGCACCATGAGCTATTTACTAAGAATCCTTACATTCAAAAGGTTGCCGATTCCTAACTACTTTCGTTGGATGCTTTAATGAAGGTTTCTCCTGATGTACCTCCTTCCACTACCAAACCTGAGGCAGGAACTTCAACAGCAATTGATACCGGTGCTGCTGCCCTGAAGTCTCCTCCACCAAACTGGATGACCGAGGATGTTCCTAGCCCTCCCTTCGGGACCACTACTTGATTTGTTTTCTTTTGTTTAGATCACGATGTATTTTGGAATTATGTATTTTAGCTTGTTTCAAATGATGTACCCTGATATGATGTTTTGCTTATATGTGCGTTTTGTGCTTATGTTATTGATAGCCAACTTGACTTACCTTCCAATGAAAGTTTTTCTTTCACACTTCCTATGAAAACAAGTGGGCATTGACTACGCGAGTGATAGCATCAAATAGTTAATACATTTTAATATCAAAATCCCTTTGAAAATGCTTATAAACATGTTATAAATGCCTGAAAATGTTACTTAATTGTTTATTATTAGTTTTCAGGGACCAAGTGAGCATTTTAGCAAAAGACAAGGGATTTTGACATGAAATGCACTAAAGTAAAGAGTCCAAGGTAGTTTACGGCGTAACACCCCTGAAGGATTACGCCGTAACATACTCCAATGAAGAAATGAGTCATCACACCCTTTACGGCGTAAAGCCTCTCCTACTTTACGCCACAACATTCAAATTTACAAGAGATGATTTATCTGAGACAGCATTACGGCATAGCATAGGCGACAAGGTTACGCCGTAACATCATTTTATGCCTAGAAGATTGGAAGCTTACGTAGCAAGATTATGGTGTAACATCTCATAAGGGTTACGCCGTAAACATTTCGACGCCTATAAATAGAGCCCTCCTCTAGCTCATTCAGCATCACTTACTTCCACCACTCTACACACAGTTCTAAGGGGTGAACCAAACCCCCAAGGTTCTAAGCATTTCATCAGAAGGTCCAAAGGAGAAGTCACTTTACACAATTATTGTATTTAATCGTTCATTTCATCCTCTGTAAGAATTATGATGATTCAATCCATGTCTTTATTCATTAATTCTTGCATTGTTGTTACCATGAGCGGCTAAGTACTCCTAGTGCTGGCCTAACCATGTATTTACTATTGTTATGATTATGATTTCCTGTTCAATTATGGTTCTGTTAGATATCCTTATAGCCTTTCATTAATCCCTATGTTTTGGTAGTATAGAGGTTGACTTAGATCTTGTTAATCCTGATATTAGACTTACCATGTTGAATTTAGGATTAGTGGGATACTAGAGTAGCTTGACATCTATCCTTAGTGTAGGAATTAAACATATTACCGCCTTTTTCACATTAAATACTTAAAAAGCGTGGGAACTCTTTCAGAGAGGGTTAATAATCAGTTTAGATTATAGATTGGCCTTAAGGGTAGTTGGGAATTAACCACTGCAAGCTTGAATGCCCTGCTCGTATGATCATAAGGGAATGTGGGACCTCAGAGTAAGTATAGGACAAACGTCAAATAAAAATTCAGGTTTGTCGACATTAGAACCACTAATGGAACTTATAATTGAACGTGGCGTAGGAAATTGTAATCATAGCACTAGTAATGAAATGGTTAGGTTAGCACGCTTTTCTCCTTGAATTCTTCTATTTGTTTACTTTATTGCATTAATTTTTAGTAGTTCTTAAAATCAATCTTAAAACCATTTTCAAACGTGAAAATAATCAAATTAGAACTATTAAACCTTAGCTCTTGAGACGACCTCGGATTTACCAAACCACTGCACTATATACGACCGGTTTCTCTGCCCGTTAGTGCGTGTATCAGTAAACGAGTTTTATAAATTTAAACCTTGGTATGATATTATTTAAAACACTTTACGCATCAAGTTTTTAGCGCCGCTGCTGGAGAGCTAAAATTAGTTTTAATTTGATTTCTTATTACAAAGCATTTCGACATTCATAATAGCTGAGGGGGAAATCGATAACCTCACTATGGAACAATATCTAGCATTGACTCGAGGAAACCAGGCACCAGGCGTGGTTAAACCAAAAATTAGAGGAAATGTGAATTTTGAAAAAAAAAGTCAATTCATGCGGGAATTAAGGGAGGACACCTTTTCCGGACACAAGAACGATGATGCCCATAAGCATGTGGAGAGAGTTTTAGACATCGTCAGCTTATTCAACATACCCAGCGTATCACACGATGTTGTCATGCTACGCGTTTTCCCTATTACTTTAACTGGAGCCACTAAGAGATGGGTGGATAGACTTTCTCCAGGAACCGTCGATTCCTGGGATCTCCTTAAAAAATCCTTTATCCAAAGGTACTATCCACCATCAAAAACTGCCAAGTAGCTTGAAGAAATCTACAACTTCAAGCTGGAAGTAGACGAAACATTATCCCAAGCTTGGGAACGGTATAATGACCTTCTATATAAATGCCCCACCCATGACATCAATAACCATTATAGTGCAGGGAACGATCGTGCCGTTAGGCTCGTGCCCTTGTAAAAAATTATCAAAAAGTGATGTCACGTTAGCAAAATGCTCAACGGCACCAAGAAACGAACGGCACCACATTTTGTGGGGCATCCGTTGGCACGAGAAAATGTTGTGCCGTTGGTACACGTATACCCCACTAAATCACAAAAAGACAAAAAAAAACCAGCGGAGCGAGAATGGCACCACCACTAGAGTGGTGAGGCATTCGGTTTCTTGTGCCGTTCTCAACGGCAGTGGCTGTTATGTATGGTACGAGAGAGAATGGCACCACCACTAGAGTGGTGAGCCGTTCAATTTTCTCGTGCCGTTCTTTGGCACCAGAGAATGACACCACCGTTCCCTACACTCTTAGAAGGTAAATGATGACGTACCCTCCCTTTCAGATCAGAGGTCTCCCCTTCGAAGCCCAAATAGGACCTTCTCCTAAATACACTACATAACCTTCGAATAGTTTCGGGTGGCGTAAAATCATCTTTGGGATGATTACCAGTATGGTAATCTGCCACGCGAAGCCCTACACCCTTCGCGGTGGGCCTTCGACAAAACTAGGGGATATGTCAGATAGTCAAACCCACATTCTCCATCTCTATTGGGATCTTCCTACCAAAATAGAGATCATGGAATACAATCCCAGAATCACCCCTTAAATCGTAGGACACCCCCCACGATCACCGGCTTTGGTGCTAAACCTCGTCCCATCTCATTTCTGCATCTATAAATAGATGGTAAAGGCTCCAGGTATGGCTAAGACTCTGACACACAGTTACTTACGCTTTTATACTTTCTCAATACAAAAAGCACATACTTACTCTCACGCCAGAGGTGATTCGCAAGGACACCCCCTGCACCTCACTTAACGTAGTGTTTCCATTTGTGTTGACACAAGTTATTCAAGGCTTGGCAACTCAACATCCACAAGAAGAACTCTTCGATCTCATCGAAGCCTGATCATTCCCATATTTGCACAATCAATGGCGCCATCTGTAGGACCGCAACAATTAGTCCCGTTTAAACCAAGCCTGGTAACTATCAAAACAACCTATCTACTTTTCCGGCATGACAAGCGAAAAAGAAATAACACCACCGCCTGGTTTTTCGGTAATGCCTACAATTACAACCATGTTTGCCGCCACTACTCTTAAAAACACACCTCTAGCCTATTGTGCGTCTACCTTAACTAATCCTAATCCTGTGATTAGCCCAGCTTTTGTGGAGGCCAACTATGAAACCTTGGAGTCCCTACTAAGGGACCGACGAAGGAAGATGCGTAACAATGATCTCCAAACTGAATTGGAGTATTTTAGCGAAGACTACGATGAAGAAAGAGAAATGAAACCAAGATTGGAACCTATCAGAGCTACCACTCCACCACTTCGAGCAGCGTCTCCCAGGGTTCGTAGAAGAAGGGAAAGAGTAGTAGGGTTTGAGGAAACTTAAAAGAGAGGGGAAACCAGGGTTGAAAGGAACAACGAAGGTAGAAGGCCGTTAGAAGAAGCATTAAGAGGGAATGGAAGTCAAAATGTAAACCTTCCTCCACTTTTAGCAGCCAACATATGGAGAAGCGAGAATGGGCAACCTTTGCAGTCTTCCCTGACTTTCATTTACGGAGGTCAGACACTTCCGAATAACGTAGGAGGGAATCTCCCTCCTAATAGTACGTTCTTATCATATAATGCTCAACCTTTCATACCCACAAACTTGAATGTACCAAATGGACTTGTGCCTATGCATGTATACCCCCACCAATAACCTGCGAGTTTTGTCAATGAACAGCCCATGGGCTTCCCTCAGCAAACTCTGACGGGAAGCCCCCTATAGGGAGAAGCTTCGCCAACTTCCCTTAAAGAGGGTACATACCATAGACCTTCACAAACGGTAACATACTTCCTCAAAATAGCTTTATGTATCCTATGAATATCCCTTCAAATAGCTATCCTTTTTATACATAGCCTATGTATATATTCCCAAACATGCCTGCGTATGCCAACCCAAACTCAACATGCCTTTTCCCAAACCATTTAGGCTCAGTGACACCCTTCGTCCACTTGATAGAGGATTACCCTCTCCCAGATGGACTGAAAATGCCTTCCCATATTGGTTCCTATGACGGGAAAGGGGATCCCAACAACTTCTTACACCTCTTTGAAGGGGCCATAAGGATGCAAAAATGATAAATGCCAGTAGCTTGTCATATGTTCACATATACCCTCAAAGACTCTCCACAAAGAATATGGTGGAATAGTTAGAAGGCAGGTAGCATCCTTGATTATGAAGATCTCAAAGCAAAGTTCCGATCGCACTTTAGCCAACAGAAGAAGTTCACGAAGACACATCTAGATGTACATAACATCAAACAGAGGGAAAATGAAAGCACCCGAGCCTTCATTACCAGATACACAGATGATACCTTGTAGATTTTGGGCTTGCACGAAGACCAATAAATCTCTAGTTTTATTCATGGTTTATGGACAAGAAGTTTGGCCGAACACCTCTCTACAAATCTCCCACTCACTTATAAGGGCCTGATGGAAAAAACATACACCTGGGTCGAAGCAAGAGAGGTGGCCACTAATTGCGTCTCAAGTGATTGAAGAGACAGTTTCGAAAGACCAAATAAATCCTCCTGGGACAACAACAGAGGACAGAAAAACAAAGACAGGTTCTCCCCCTATCGAGGGCCGAATTACGGCTTGCTCTCCAATCTGTCCAAAAGTCCAAGAGAAATTCTTTCCACAAAAAGAGCCGTAAAAAGCTTCGAACCACCTCCCAAGATGTTCGGAAGCAAACGATCACGAGATACCTCCAAGTACTGTCATTTCCTTGAAGATTACAAACACGATACCAATGATTGCCAACACCTCAAAGTCCAGATCCAAGAAGCCATTAATTTATGGCAACTTTTGCATCTGGTGAAAGGCATAAAGAAAGTGAAGGCAAAGTCAACTGATACCCCTCGAGGGGAAGGCAAGAAATACAAAAGTACTACGCCAGTAGAAGCACCTATACTCATGATAAGTAGAGAATACTACGCAACAAAGAATACCATATCAGAAAGCATGGCTTACAAAGAAGAGATTACATTTCCACCAGTAACGAGAGTGAGCAACACACCAGTTATCATTGGAGCTGCGGTATTCAAAAGAAAAGTAAGACGAGTGTACATGGATAGCAGAAGCACATGCGAGGTTATCTACGAACAATGCTTCGAGAAACTGAACCCTACCATCAAAGCCACCAGAGGAAATATGAAAACCCCCCTTGTAGGGTTTTTAGGAAAGCGTTCCTGGTGCGTTAGAGAAGTTCCATTAAAAATCACAATTAGGGAACATCCCCTCTCAAGAACAGAAACTCTTAACTTCGTCATTGTAAAATCTGATTCTCCACATAATATGTTGTTAGGAAGAACAGCCATGCAGAAAATGGGGATCATGGTCTTAACAATTCACAGGGCCATAAAGTTTCACACCAAAAAAGGAGTCGGAATCGTACTCTTGGTCGGCGATGCTGGGGAAGAAACGAAGAAGGTCAGAAGAACCCCTACCATCAGCAAAGAAAGGATACCCAGCTGTGATGACACTGAAGAAAAAATTATTGTGAACGACAAGTATCCAGAACAAATGGTAACTATCGAGAAGCAGTTACCAGAGCATTTCAAGAAAGAGTTACAAAATTTACTGAGAGCCAATGCGGACATCGTCGTATAGACACATGCAAACATGACAGGAATTTTGAGAACCATCATGGTCAACAGAAAACCATTCAACACCAAGCACAAACTGAATAAGTACAGTCATATTAAGCCAATAAAATAGAATAAACAAAGTCTAGGCCCCGATCATAACACAACAGCTTGCAAAGAAACAGAAGAGCTTATGAAAGCAGGAATACTTTGAAAAGTCAAGCATCAAACGTGGGTAGCCAATCCTGTCATGGTGAAAAAGAATGATGGGGGATGGAGGATGTGTGTCGATTTTACAGACATAAACAAAGCATATCCCAAAGATTGTTACCCACTACTAGAGATCAATTAGAAAATAGAATCCCTTGCAGGATTCCATTTGAAATGTTTCTTGGACGCTTACAAAGGCTACCACCAAATCTAAATGGCGGAAGGAGATAAAGACAAAACAACCTTCTTTGTTGGGGAAGGAGTCTTTTGCTACCAGAAAATGCCATTTTGCTTTAAAAACGTAAGGGCAACGTATCAAATGCTGGTGGATAAAGTCTTCAGCAAACAAATCTAAAGAAACCTCAAAGCTTATGTTGATGACATGGTCATCAAGAGCACCTCCGAAGAAGGAATGTTAAGTGACATACAAGAAACCTTTGAAAGGTTCTGGTCGATCAACATGAAGCTGAATCCGAAGAAGTGCTCATTTGGTATGGAGGAAGGCCCATTTTTAGGACACCTTATCACCAAACAGAGCATAAAAGCCAACCCTAAGAAAATCAAAGCAGTCACCGTGTTGGAACAACCCCGAGCATTAAAAGATATACAGAGACTCAACAGAAAGCTAGCAGCCCTTAGCCGTTTCTTATCGAAGGGGGTAGAAAGATCCCTCCCTTTCTTCAAGGTACTAAAAAACTGTAAAGGCAAAAAGAAAATACACTGGACAGACGAAGCCGATAAAGCATTCAAGGAAATAAAGAAGTTCGTCCAAGCTTTGCCAACGATAACAGCACCAAGGGCAGGGGAAACATTAACAATGTACCTCGCTGCATCAAAAGAAAGCATAAATGTCGTGCTTTTTGCTAAAAGAAGTGAAGGGTAGATACCCATCTATTTCGTAAGCAGGGTGTTACAATGGGCCGAACTCAACTACCCTACACTAGAAAAGTTTATATTAGCATTGGTGCATGCAGCAAGAAGGCTTCAAAGATACTTTCAAGCTCACACGATAATGGTTCCCACAGGTACGCCAATCAAACAAGCACTAACAGGACTTGAGAAAACAAGAAGAGTAGCCAAGTGGGCAATCAAATTAGGCGAACATGATATCATTTTCCTAAAAAGAGATAAAAGAGAAAGGCCAGCTGATTTCCTGCCCGAGATACCCTTCAATGATAGTGAAAAGAAAGTAAAAGAAAAGGAAGTGTCAGATTCAAGCAACGAATGGAAGCTTTACACTGACGAAGCCTCTAGTCCTGATGGTACAGGAGCAGGACTAATGCTGATAGATCCCGCAGGTAAAGAATACACTTATGCCCTACGCTTTGAGTTTAAAACAACTAACAATGAAGTAGAGTACGAGGTACTCCTAGCAGGACTCCGTATAGCCCAGGAAATGGAAATCATGAAAGTAGCGATATTCCTAGACTCGCAACTAGTGGTAAACCAAATAAAGGGAACTTACGCAGTAAAACAGTTGTTAATCAAAAGCTGCTTGCAGAAGGTAAAAACGTACTAAAAGGATTCAAAGGGTACACAGTTGAGCATGTACGAAGAAACCAGAACAAGAAAGCCAACATGTTAAGCAAGTTAGCCTCGATGACATTTGAACATCTCACAAAAGAGGTGTTAGTTGAAGTCCTGGCTAACAGATAAATAGAAGAAAAGAAGTTTTGAAAGTAGAAATCGAAGAGAAAAGAAGTTGGATGAGCCCCATCCAAGGATATTTGTTAAGCGGTCTACTACCAGAGGATACGAAGGAGTCTAGGAAAATCAGGATTCAAGTACAACAGTACAAGCTAATCCAAGGTAATCTGTACAAAAGATCCTTCTTCACACCATGGCTTCGCTGCATAGCCCCACCACAGACCGACAAGATCATAAAAGAAATACACGAAGGGTCTTGCGGGTTCAATGCGAAACCTCGTTTGATGGTAGTTAGAATCACAAAGCGGGGTTACTATTGGCCATCGATGCACAGGGAAGCTGCAAAAGCAATTTAAGACTGCGGAAAAATGCAAGGAACATTCTGCAATAAGAAAGCAGGGTGGAGAGCCATGGCAGTCGGAGAGTACCTGGCCTATCAGCATTGGGGGATTCATAACCTAGGACCACTACCATGGCCTAATTTCTTGAGGTCTACAGTTTCCCTAGCAATCGCAGGCAAACACTCTATAAAATAGGTGGAATATCCATCCCTCATAATAACTGTCAAAAACGTAAGGGAGGTGGAAAAGTTTGTATGGGAATATGTAGTGTGCAGATTCGGAGTACCCCAGATGATCAGCTCGAAATAATGCACTACATAGAGAAACAGCTAGTTCGAAGCCAACAAAGTTAGGTGAAAACCTAGCCAAAGAAATTGTGGGGTAACATCTAAACTCCGTTCCAAGGAACAGCCAAGAAGAGACACCGTTTAGCTTAACCTACGGTTCAGAAGCCGTAGTCCCCATAGTTGAAGCCACAGATGACATGGGAAGAACGCAAGAAACAACTAAGAAAGGCAAGGAAATAGCTTCGATTGAAAAAGCCCACTATAGAAACAAGTTACAAAAATACCACAATACAAAGAACAATTATTCCAATTACATTGTGGGAGACTTCGTCTGAGTTTCCAACACGCGCACCATGATCAGGAAGTCCACACATGATAAATGAAGTCCACAAAGACAGGTTCTATACACTTGTCAACGTAGCTGACGACTCGCTAATTCAAAAAGCAAAAGGAACAAGTCTCCGTAAGTTTTACATGTAAAACTTACATCATTTCCTGCTTTTTTCAACTATCAAAAATAGTGTAGCAAACTAAGTGTTCATACCAGCGATGATGTAAATCTTTCTACACTACTAATGAAGAAGTTTCATTTCGAAATACTCATGATATGATTAAAGTTCAACGTTGAAGGGATGTAGTAAGGCCACACATGAGCCCTACAAAAATCAAACATCTATAAAATTCACGTTAACTTCCTCATTGCTTCTTTTATCCTTGAGGACATAATGAAATGGTTCGAAACCCTTCATCGGCAGTAAGCCAAAAACATTTAAGGCCACACTTGAGCCTAATACTACTAAGTTCAACGATGGAAGAGATGTAGTATGGGCCATAAATGAGCCTTATAAAAACTTAAACATCCAAAAAATCCACGTTAACTTCCCTCATTGCTTCTTTTAGCCTTAGGGACATACTGAAGTAGATAAAATTCCTTGGTATGAGTACTGACATCTAGCTAAATATTTAAAGGCCACATATGAGCCTTCTCTTGATACAGCAAACAAAGGACTCAGATATAAAGTCCTCCCAAGCCAAACATGAGGCAAACAAATTAGGTTCCTAAAGGAAACCTAGCTTTGAAAGTGGCACAGTACGTTTGTCCACAACTTAAGGCCACACGAGCCTTCAAAAAAAAGAGATAAACTTAAGTTCTCAAGAGCCTTTTAAAAGATGAGACGAGAAAAAACAAAGCATCAACAGAATATACCTTAAGGAGAAAATTTGGGATCGCATCCCCTTATACCAAATGCCCATATATAGAGGTTAATTGTTCGCAAGATAACATGCAGGTCTTGCAATAAAATTGTCAAGACAATGGCCAACATGAAAACCATTGTTCAGGGCCGGTAGAAATTGTTATTAAGGCCGAAGCCAAGGATCACAGTAGAAAATATTCAAAGGTAAACACCACCCTTGGGCCAAGAAATTTATCCTCAACATCGTCTCGCTTACCATCTTCATTCACGCGCGCGCGCGCGCGAGCTCTTGGAGAAAGGCTTCAAAATTATCGCAGGAGAAGACATGGGCTTCGAAGAAGGAGTAAAAGATAGAGTAGCTAGCTGGGAAGAAGGCACATGCATCTGGGTCCTTAAAGGAATAGGCTTCTATAGAGTGGGGGGTTTCTTCGATAGCAAAGCTTCTACAGATGTAGTCAGAAGCATCAGATAATTAACTAATTCAACCAAGGATAAGATATGCAGTGGCAGGTCATTGCTTGCTTGAGTGTGCTCTTTCTCATACGATAGACGATACCCCTTAAACTGTTCGACAAATCGGAAGGCTCCTTCATTCTTTGCAACCTGTTCATAGGCCTGCACTTGCCAAAGGTTTATGCTAAGGTTAAAGCTTCCAACAAGCCTAACCCAAGATTGACATTAATGTGAAGGAGCTCACTATGCAAGTGGTAACATTCTGTGTTTTCATGTCATTTACGACCGTCATTATTTTATAATTTTTTTTTTATTATTATAGTAAAATCGCTTAGAGGACTAAAACATCAACAATTAGTGTTAAACGGACACCAAAGATTAAAGTTAAGTCAAGTAATCATTATTTATTTTTACAAAAGTAATAATCAATCTTATTATGTGTTATTTTATCGGATTACGTAAAACATTTACGGTTTTGCGATAAATTCGGTTTAAGGCTTACCCAGACGGAACCATCTAATACTTTTACTACGCCTTCAACAAATACCACTTTATAACCAATACATAAAATTACTCAACAACATCACATTTACATCTTCTTATTGCCGAATTAGAGGGCATTTGATACTATGAAATTAAGAAACAATTCATCACTTTGGTAATATGTACAAAACTCTTGTAATTGAAACCTAGCCATGCCTTATCCTTGTGTGTGTGTGTGTAAAGACCGAAGAGTCTTCCCTTAAGACCCTCCTCATGTCCTTGGAATGCTATTACACCTTTTGACTAGTTATAACTGTATTTATATACTTAATGACATTCAAGTTACTTATTTACAACGTTTAACATTCTTAGGCAAACAATAATAATTCTCTCACTTTCTCTCCATTATAGGGTCAACGGCTCAAACCCCACCCCCCCTCTAACAATCCATACAAAATTTTGACACCTATACCACATCTTTGCACATCCATTCTAAGATATCCTAAGGTGTTTCCATGATCTGGATTACCTTTTTAAAGTATTAATCAAGAAAAGTTGAAAGTAGGGTTTTTCATTTACAAGCTTTGGTTTTGAGTCTTAACACGGGTTTAGCATTATTTTCATCTAACTACATCCTTCCTAAGGTCTTCTTAATACCTTCATACTCTTATTTATCATGATTTTATGTTTTACATGTTCTTTATGGCTAAATCACCACTTAGGATTTTTAATATGTAAAATGAATTATCACTTATGTTTATAGATTTACACACTTTTCTTATGTCATATTGTTTATTATATCATGGAAAATGGGATTAATAAATATGTTGACATGTTGTTTAAGTATAAACATGATTTTGTATGAATTAGGGTTTTTAAGTTTACTTAAGAAGGTTATGATTAAAAGTATACATAAATGTTATAAAGGGCTGTTTTAAATTCGTGTTTCATACAGTAGGTTTGAAATTATATAAAAATAATATGCCTCATGACGATTCCAAAATGATAAGAAACTTGAAAAACCGATTTTATATAACGACATATAGATACTGTTAGTTACGAGTTCTACGATGAGAAATACTTTTTATAAACATTTTTATAAAATTTACTATTCATTTCTAGATAGGTGATATTTGTAAAACATCAAAATATGAATAACTTTTAATTACGAGATTGTACTGAAGACATCGTTTCTAAAAATGGAGCTATAACGAATAAAATACGACGTTTTCGAGTTTACGATAACTAAAACTATAAAATAAGTATATGTCTGTTATTTGAACAGTTAATAATAACTATTAATATAGGAAAAACTAAAATTTTAAAAATGGTTATATTTTTAGAAACTGACTTAAATTCGAAGGCTTGTGGACGTAAAGAAACGCAGCGAAACGGATTGAAACGAGGAAAGTTAAGCCATTTTTACAAAGTATACTTTGTAAACAGTTTTTCATTATAATTATGTTTGCACAAAACGAGTAGACGGTTGATGTAGCTATATAGAATAAATACGTTGTATTGGTGTATCAAAAGCGCTATCTTGTGTATTCTCGCTCGCTGTAAGTCGCGCATTATGGATCGCGCTCTTCGGGGTTGGCGTTTCGACGATTAGTTGCTAGATTTACGATTTTTAAAGTGTCTTGATACTCATATGTTTACTTCACGACCTCATTTATTTATGTTAGCCCGAACGATAGTATGATGAGCTATACGACCTATAACTAATCAAAATTGTTTTGTACTTATAGACCTATATTGGATTATGGTTTCATTCGGTTTCCTTCGTGAGTTTTTTTCTATTGTGATTATACTTGTGATTACACATTCACTCGGAGGTGAGTTATAGCCCCTTTTTCTATAACTCGTTTTACAAAATCTACGGGTGAATTACCATCTGCTTGCTTTTACTATTGAAAAACAAGTGTTTTTCAGAGTGTATGCTATCCAGATTATTGCTGATTATTAATGCCTAAGTTACCTTTATTGCCGTGAAAGTCCCTATTATCATGAACCGTCTCAATTGCTATTATATTGAGCGCTAGTGTTATGGATAGACCTTTCGGGACTGACAATTCCCCACCTTTCTTGTGGTCATAGTTTGATTAGGTGCATTTAACATTTAGTGGTGTCCCGAGGTGTTGGAAAGATCCCTATATTAGACTGGGTGAAAATCTAGTTAAGGCTTCGGTGCATGAGCTTAGTGCAATAATAATGTTTTGGACTTATGAATGTGTTTCAGAGTTACTATTACTCCTCAGATCTTGTGGGGTCCACCCTTTTTACTGAGCTCTCTCCTATGATTTCACTCAAACTTGCTGTGTGTGACTTAGCATGTAATTTCAGGTCCTAGGGTAATGGATTGAGATTGTACGGGGACGTGGCGGATATCAATGAAGACGGAATTTGTGTTTTATCTAAAGTTTATGCACTTTTATTATCTTAAAAAAACTTAATTCATAGAATTTTGTATTATGATGTGATGAGTTGTTTAATTAAAGAAGGTTTAAGGACATTTAAAAATATGGGACTATGTATTGTACTTGATATTTTGCTATGCATTGATGAAAAATCTTATTTAAATAGAGATATATTTACATGGTCGTTTCACTATATATTGCCACTCTCGTCCCCCACCACCTGCTCACTCATTGATCCCCCCCAGCTCTCTCACACCCCCCCCCCCCAAATACTGCTCTCATCACCATTCCCATCGCTACCCCATGATTCTTCGGCCGCCGCCTTCGGTCCGCTCCGCTCGCGGCTCACACAGCAGACCCCTCGCGCCCAACCCGTTACTTTACGGGAATGTCCGTCATTCTTCAAAACCTACGTCTATAACCAACAGTTTAAAGGTTTTTTTTTCTTTCATTTTTAACTATTGATATCATTCATTGTATCGCTCCTCTCTCACACCTCTGCTTATCTGCTGGTAGTCTCTGACGCACTTATGTACTTTTTGAATTTCATTATTGCATTATATATAATCTTATATACTATTATTACTGTGGTTTTAAAGCGCAATTCTCGTCTACCTTTGACTATCAATAATGTGTTTTTCTACGCGATCAATTCTCTCCGCAATACGCAATTATATATAGAGATTATATTTTGGATTATTTATATCTTTCTTCATTTATTTACCATTTGTGCGCATGATTTTGCATACCTTACAAATTCTCAACGAATTGTGTCTTGTGTTGCAGAATCATACCGTAGGAGATAGAGAGAAGAAATTGATAAGGAAGATAGTGGGACAAGCGTTGTGGCCAACTCAATGAAAAATCATGAAAAATCTAGAGTGCTCGCTACTCTCTCAATACTGGGATCTGGAACGATATTGAGTAGAGATATGAGGAATGTTAACCGCTCTCACTCGTCGCTCTCGCATGGTATGTTCCTATATGTGTTTATAAACTCGGCACACTTCCGCGTCTTTCAAAGGGACTGAAGAGATGTGCGCGCTCCGCGCTCTGAAACTGTGTGGTCTCGAAAAGAATGACGCAATGTGTTTGAAATTTGCAAATGTGCTGAAGATGACAAGAACAGTTTGCCATGTGTACGTTCGAGGGTATTGTATGCCCTCGCGTGCACTCGGAAAAGAGTCGCAGATTGTTGGGATGTTGCGCTCTCTCGCCTAATTCTGATCCCTAGTGGAGACTCTCGCGCGCGCTCTAAGCTTGATGACCACTGTATACTGCCCAGCAAATAATCGCACAAAGGATGGAAACAAGTGCTTTTGGACTCTGACTCTAATAGGAGATGAATTGAGCTTACAACAATCGTTTCCAGCGATCGGCCTTGATGGGTCATGAATTTCGCTGCGCGGCTAACGAAAAGAATGAATAGTCGCTCTCGCCAGTATTTTCGTGGGTTTCCTGAAAGAATCAAAGGAAACATCTCTCCTTCATTAAAGACCTTGCGATTGTGGCATGTGGCATGTGCAACATGGCCCGTGACTGGTCGAGAGATAAGAGTGCAGGTGGTAGGTTCATGTTTGCACCATTTCCCAACCATTCAAACCACAAATATAAATTCAACCTTCCCCCCCTTCTTCTTGTTCAATATCACAACACCCATCGCAAGACAAGGGGAAAGCCAAATAAAAGGAAAATGGTGAAGAAACCAGAGAACTCAACAATAACAATAACCATCACTATCAACCATAACCACAACAATCACATAACCGCAAACCAAAAACAAACAATCATCACCAGTAACAAAACAGGAGACAGGAAAATGTCAGGGCATATGCTACCCCCTGCCCAGTTGGAGGAAAGATTTATGCATGGAGAGAGAGAGAGTAGATATGAGAGAGCAACCCCGCGCCTTTGAATTTACATCATCAAGGACCGTGTCATCAAAAGTACCAGAGATGTCAAGAATAGGTCCATGGAGATGGAGTTTAGAGTTAGGCTGAAGGTGTGCAGAGAGAGATGACCTCCTGCGGAATGTGACTGTTTCTGGTTGTCTGATGAGAACGGACACTTCCAGGACAAAGTGTCCGAAACACCCCTCCATTGCACCCACAGAATGACTGGAGCACGTGGGAGAGTGTATAGAGATGTGGTGAGTTGAAAACCGGAGAGAATCCGAATGTGGTCACGGGTACGTTTCTTCTTATAGAGAGAGAGAATTCTCGCTTATAGTGATATATTCTCTTTGATTCGGGTGCCTGAGAAGAGTTTTGTATCTTTTGCAGTTTACACATTTTATTATATTTACCCTGCACACGCAAAACACTAGCTTGTGGTGTAGATGATGTAGCAGAGGAAAAGCGCGTTACACATCAGTACTCATATAACGCTCCATTTTACGTAGTTGCACCATAGTCCTGTTAGGCCACTGTATTATAAAAATAGACTTAGTGCACTCTCCCTGCCCTCCCTCCCTCGCCGAGCTTTTGATGTATCATTGGAATGGATTGGTTGGGCATCACCACGAGGTCTCCTCGATTGTTTATGAGAAGATTGTCCTGTATTCCTCTTCCGAATGGCAAGGATACTTGAAGTTCAAGGCTGACGTCGAGGCGGTAAAAGGATCTTCGTTCACTTGCCATGTATCAAGGACTGATGAGAAAAAGCTTGATGTCGTACGTGTTTTACGAGACTTCCTGAAGGTATTTCCATGAATCAATCTGTGTTAGGTTTACCTCTTGTGCGAGGAAGATAGAATTTTGTATTGATCTGTTCCAGGCGCGAGCGACAGTTGTTAGATCTCATACGGTTTAGCCCCTCAGAAATGTTAGAAATTGTCAAACCAGCTTAAGAACTTCTCAAGAGATGGGTTTCATTCGCCCACGTCACTCACCATGGGGAGCACCGTGCTAGCTTTGTTCAAGGAAGAAAGATGGTTGGTTGAGATTGTGTATTGACTACAAGGGAACTAAACAAGTTGGCTATTAAAGAACGTTACCCTCTCCACCAGAATTATTGATTGTTTAACCACATATACAAAGGTGCATGTTGTGTATTCAAAGAAGATCTCACTTAGATATCATCTGTTTGAGAGTCCGAGAGGAGATATTACCAAAAGGGACCGCGGTTGCTAGAACCCGATATGGGACTTTGAGTTCACAGTCATGCATTTGGACTGACAAACGTATTGCCAGCTATATTTATGGACCTATGAATACGCATTTGAAAGCCGTTATTTGGTCGCAATTCGTAATTGTGTTCATTGACGACATCTTAATCTACTCAAGGTCTGAAGAAGAGCATGAAGGCAACCTGAAGACGGATTTTTGGTACTTACTTAAAAAGGAGAAGTTGTACGACCAAATTTTAAAAGTGCGTATTTTGGTTACAAGAAGTCAAGCTTCCTAGGGACTTGTGGTCATCCATCTGTATGGTATCTACGATGATCCTAGCAAGGTGAGTAACGGTCAAGAACTAGAAGACCCTGATCGGTCCACGAAAATCTGATTCATTTATAGGATTGGAGGGTTCACTTCCGAAGGCTTTTTTGTGATATTTCTTCCAAGATAACATAGCCCCTACACCCTGTTGACTCAAAAGTATAAGATGTATGTGTGGGGCGTAAGCAGAACGTAGCCCTTTCCAATTTCTTAAGGAGAAACTATTGCAATTTGCTCTGTGTTAGCACTCCCCGATGGAACCTGATGAATGTGTGGTCTATTGTTGATGCATCATAACAAGTTTTGGGTGCGTGCTTATGATGCAAGGGGGCATGGTGTGAGCATATGCCGTCGAGGTCTGTTGATCGAATGCTTGTGAAAAAAATATACCACCCACGACTGGTAATTGCGGTGCGGTGGTGTTCGTCTTAAATTCTTAGTGACATTTCTTTATGGGACGATTAAAGGTTATCTTCTATGACCTCCAGAGTGTCTACGCTAGTTCTTTGGGGAACTGAAGGATGTTAATTTGAGACATAAGGCGGTGGTTCGAGATTCTTAGTTACTTAGAGTGTGAGATAAAAATATCCACACGGGCAAGGGATCGTTTGTTGGTGGCAGATGCCTTTGAAAGAGAAAAGAAGTCTCTAAGCCAAGAAGAGTACGTGCTCATGGTGTATAACTATTCATTCTGGACTTAAGGTCTAAGATTTTGGCAAAGCGCAACGAAACTTCCT
Source organism: Tanacetum coccineum (assembly GCA_026074375.1). NCBI lineage: Eukaryota > Viridiplantae > Streptophyta > Magnoliopsida > Asterales > Asteraceae > Tanacetum > Tanacetum coccineum. The sequence continues at coordinate 46,486 of BQNB010019556.1, read as the reverse complement.
AGGATCTCAAAGCCCTAACTGAATGGCTATGGAGGTTTAGAAAGACATCTTTGAGCACTTGAGTGATGGGTGTGAAAATTTACTTCTTTGATCGTATCTAGATTCCATCAGTTGGTGGTGTAAGGAAATTAATCATGGATGAAGCTCATACTTCTAGATATTCAGTACATCCGGGTGCGGATAAGATGTACTATGATCTGAGAGACTTGTATTGGTGGACTGGTATGAAAAGAAAGACATTGTGAGTATGTTCAGCATAGATTGTATTCGTCGTTCTAAGATTAAAGCCGAACACTAGAAACCCTCAGGATTTCTCCAGCAACCAGAAATTCCTGAGTGGAAATGGGAAAAGATAACGATGGACTTTATCACAAAGTTGCCTAAAAGAAGTAGTGGGCATGATACGATTTGGGTTGTTGTTGATAGATTGACCAAGTTGGCTTACTTTTTACCTATTCGTGAAAACTACAAGATGGAGAAATTAGCAAAGATTTATATCAATGAGATTGTAGCGAGACATGGTGTACCGGTATCAATCATTTCAGACCGTGATGGTCGATTCACGTCACACTTATGGCAAGCTTTTCAGGGGAAGCGTTGGGTTAGAGACTAGACATGAGTAGGCTTACCACCCATCAGAACCCGGATGTCGAGTAAGCATTTACTATTCAATGCTGGGATTTGCTAGATCGATTGTGTTATGGATTTGGTGGCCATTGGGGGGCGGATTACTATCTTAATTGATTGAGTTTTCACCTATATTAAACAGTCTACCACACAAGACATTAAAGTGTGTTTTACACCATTCAGGCTCTGTTCACGAGGGAAATGTAGATCCCGTGATAATGGACTGTAAGTGGAGAAGTCAGGCTTATTTGACCAGAGATTGTCCAAGAAAAACGAATGAAAAGATTGTTCAAATCAAGGAAAGATTCAAATACGGCTAGGAGTCGCCAGCAAAAAAAAAAAAAAAAAAAAGCTATGATGATTGAGAGGCGGTAAACTCTTGAATTCCAAGGTTTGGAGACCGAGTGTAACTTAATGGTATCTCCATGGAAAGGGTATGGTATGATGTTGGTAAGAAAGGATAGGCTGCACCACGATATGTGGGACATTTGAATGCCACTGTAGTGTTGTTGGGAACCAGTGGCTTAGCGGACAAAAAGTTCCAGGAGCTAAGCTTGTGTTTCTCGACAGTTTCAAGTGATCAAACCTCAGGAAATGTTTAGATGAGCCAGATGTTCAAGTGCCTTTGGAGAGATCGAGATTGATGAAAGCTGTGATTGCTGATTTGTCGAAGAGCCTATTGAGATCATAGAACGAGATGTGAAAAAGCTAAAGCGAAGAAGAATTCCATTGGTCAAAGTTTGTTGGAACTCTCGGCAAGGAGCTGAGTATACCTGGGAGCGTGAGGACTAATTTCAAAAGAAGCATCCACATCTTTTCTCTAAACCCATACCTTCCTCAAGTGCCGCAACTTGAGCCTTGAGGACAAGGCTCTTTTAGCTGGAGGAGACTGTAACATTCCATATTTTCAGGTCATTTACGACGTCATCTATTTTAATAATTTTTTTTTCTCATTATATAGTAAAATCGCGTAAACTAAACATCAACAATTAGCGTAAACGAACACCAAAAGAATTAAAGTTTACGTCAAGTAATCATTATATTATTTTTACAAAAGTAATAATCAACTTATTATGTTTTATTTTTATCGGTTACGTAAAACGTATATGTTTCACGATAAATTACGTTTGGGCATACCCGGAACCACTAAAACTTTTCTACGCTTCAACAAATACCCACATTTATACCCAATACATAAAAGTTACTCAACAACATCACATACATCTTCTTATTGCCGAATTTAGGGCATTTGATACAAAGAAATAAGAAAAATTCACACTTTGGTCAAATGTACAACTCTTGTAATTAAAACCTAGCCATGCCTTGTCTCTTTGACCAAGACCAAGACCAAGAGTCTTCCCTAAGACCCTCCTCATGTTCCTTGGACTTCTATTACACCATTTGACTAGTTATACACTTATATAATACTTCATGCATACAAGTAACTTATACAAGTCTCAACACTTAGCAAAAATCAAAAATCTCTCCCTTTCTCTCTTGCTAGGTCACGGCTCAACCCCCCCCCCCCTCTAAACAATCCATACAAAATTTTCTACAACCTATACACATCTATGCACATCCATTCTAAGATATCCTAAGGTGTTTCCAAGCATTGGGATTTCCATTTTTTCATGTTATTAATCAAGAAAGTGAAACTAGGGTTTTTTCATTAGTAACAGCTTAGTGTTTTGAGTTAATAACTCGGGTTGTTTGTGTGTAGTCATCTTTGTATTTTCTCATCAGCAAGTGATTCCTTCCTAAGGTCTTCTTAATACCTTCGATTGTATTTATCATTATTTATGTGTTACATGCTCTTTATGGCTAAATCACCACTTAGGATTTTATTATGTATAAATGATTATCCACTTATTTTTATAGATTTAACCACTTTTCTTATGTCATAGATGTTATATATATCATGGAAAATAGATTAATAGTATGTTGACATGTTGTTTAAGTAGAAACATGATTTTGTATGAATTAGGGTTTTAAAGTTTACTTAAGAAGGTTATGATTAAATGTTATACATAAATGTTTTTAAGGGCTGTTTGAAATTCGTTGTTTCTTTACAGTAGTTTTGTCATTATATAAAAAATAATACGCCCTCATGAATGATTCCAACAATGATAAAGAAAACTTTGAAAAACCGATTTATACGGTAATAGATACGTCTTAGGTACGAGTTTACGACCGAGAAACTACTTTTATAAACCATTTTTATAAAATCATCTATTCATTACAGAAAGTGATATTTTTAAACAACAAAAATATGATATAACTTTTAATTACGAGATTGTAATCGAAAGGATTCGTTAAAACGGAGACTATATCGAATATTAAATACGACGTTTACGAGTTTACGGATAACAAAAACTATAAAAATAGTAAGTATATGTCTGATTATTATGAAACAGTAACAAATCCTAAGTCATCAGAAAAACTAAAATTTTAAAAATGTTATATTTTGATAAATCAATTAATACGAAGGCTGTGTGGATGTAGAAACGCGCTGAAAGGATTAGAAATCGAGAAAGTTACGCCTATTTTTCACCAAAGTAAGTATACTTATAAACATTTTTCGTTATAATTATGTTTTCACTAAAATGAGTAGACGGTGATGTAGCTATATAGATCCATACGTTGTATTAGTTATCAAAGTACTATATTACTAGGGAGTTTCATAATGAGGCCTCTTCGGGTGGTGCGTATCGTACGAGTTGATAGATTATCGATTTAAAGTGTCCGCTAGCCTCATACGTTACTACATCGGGACCTTTAATTATGATAGCTTTTTCTCCCGTACAGATAGTATGATGAGCTATACGACCTATAAATAATCAAAGTGTTTAGTACTTATACGACCTATATTGGATTAGGTTGCCTTCGGATTCCTTCGTGACGCATTTTTCTATTGTGATATACTTTGTGGATTACCATTCACTCGAGGTGAGTTCATAGCCCCCTTTTTCTACAATTGTTTTACAAAATCTACGGGGTGAATTACATTGCTTGTTTTACTATTGGACACAAGTGTTTTTCAAAGTGTATGCTATCCAGATTACTGCCTGATTATTAATGCCTAAGTTACCTTATTGCCGTGAAGTCCCTATTTATCATGAACCGTTAATTGCTATTTATAGTGTAGCTAGTATTCATGGGAAAGTTCTTCGCCTCCGGACTGACATCCCCCTTTACCTTGGGTCACTAGTTATGATCAGGTGCATTTAACATTGAGAGGTGTCGGGTTTTGTTGGCAGCATACTTTACTTACGATTGGGGACAAAATCTAGTTAAGGCTTCGGGTTGTAATAAGCTTAGTGCAATTAATAAATGTTTTGGACTTCTGAATGTGTTTCAGAGTCTTACTATTACTTCGTTCTTGTGGTCCACTCCCTTTTTACTGATAAACCCTATGATTTCACTCAACCTTTGTGTTGACCTTAGCATGTAATTTTCAGGGTCTAGGGTTGAAGATTGGACGGGAGCCGTGGCAGCGCTCGCTCGCTCTCTTGAAGACGGATTTTGTGTTTTATCTAAAGTTTATGCAACTTTTATTATCTTAAAAAAACTTAAGTCATCTTTTGGTATTATGAAGCTTTTGTTTAATTAAGAAGGTTTATGACTTTTAAAACTTATGGGACCTAATGTATGTACTCTGATATTTTGCTATGGCATTGAATGAAATCTTATCTTAAAACGTCCATTTATGGTCGTTTCCTATATCTTGATAATTGTACTTTGAAGTAGCACCCCAATGTTACCATTCCACTGCTACCTGATTTTGGGGGTGTTACAGCAAGCATAAGGTACAACCATAGAAACTACTTCTCTTCTATCATGCTATACCTCCTCTATTTCTTGGCGAAGCGAAGCCTTAGTAGCCTCAAGATTAGCCTTCTAGGCTTCCAAAGAAGCAACCTTTGACTCCAAAGCTGAAAGGCTCACCTGACAACCCAACCACTTCAGACTTTCAATCATCAACCTATCAAGGCTTCCCTTGTGCTCTTTTGCCTTAGCAGCTAGTAAAGACATCTTCTCTCGAAGAAACAAGACAGCAGGGTTGTTATGAATAAATCTTCTATTCAACTTTGTACTGTCAAGCTTAAGGTATTAATACTGATAAGTATAACTAACAGTACTAACTGAGTTAGTACTGCTAGTACAACATTAGTACTGCTAGTGTTATTTAGTACTGTTAGAAGAACTTAATACTGCTGAAGAAGTTGAAGACCGTCTGAAGGATAAAGACTACTTGAAGATTAGAATTACTTAAGAGATAAGAATGAGCTATTTATGGAAGAGATCTTTGAGAATAATCTTTATCTTAGGAATATATTGTAAACCGACTAGGACTCCTTAGTGTGTAAAAGGAGGACCTAGGGTATAGACTTAGATGTACAATTCTCTCATATTCATAGCTTCAAGGTTGTAAACCCCAATGCTAATTAAGAGTACTCGTATTGTTGTTTATCAATAATATTAAAGCTTGTTGGTTATATTGTTCTTCCTAGTATATCATTGTTACTGTTTCATTAGTATTCTTCTTAGTGGTATAAACTAGATTCCGCATAGTTTATATCATATACACAAAGCTTCACACTTAGTACCTTTGGATTTATCCAAGGATACTAAACCTTAAACTAAGGAGTTAAAGATCTAATTGGGTTTAACAAGTGGTATCAGAGCGGGTTAAAGCTTTAATATAGAATGAACAAACAATGGTATATACATCTTCAAGAAGCTCTTCCAGTTCAGATTCTGAGGTAGTTTCTTGTTCTAAATCATGTATAAAAGCTTATGCTTCTCTGAAAGAGCAATATGATAATTTATCTTCTAATTACAAAAAGTCTTAGTTTAACTTACTATCTTATAAAACCGGTCTAGAGTCATTAGAAGCTAGGTTAGTACACTATAAGAAGAATGAGGTTTTACTTGAAGAGAGCATAAATCTTTTAAAACTTGATGTTAGATTAAGAGACAATGCTTTAGCAGAAAATAAAAAGAAGTTAGATTTAGCTGAAAAAGAAAGAGATGAATTAAAACTGACTTTAGAAAAATTTCAAAATTCATCTAAATCATTAAACAATCTACTAGAAAGTCAAGTTAGTGGAAAGAGTAAAACTAGACTAGGATATAATGCTGATATTCCTGTTGTACAAAGCTATGTAACTACATCTGAGATTTCAGATAATCAGGAGTACAATAAGTCCACATCTGATAAAGGATATCATGAAGTTCCCCCACCCTACACAAGGAACTTCATTCCTTCTAAACCTGATGTGATGTTTTTGGATGAAATAGTTGAGAGTGTGAATATGGATGTCATTACTGTTGATACAACAAGTGATAATAAGAAAGTTAAGTCAAAACTTGAATCTGCTGCTAAGGGTGAGTCAGTAGAAACTAAAACTGTTAAGAAGACCAACTTTAGTGCTCCAATTATTGAGGATTGAAATTCAGATGATGACAGTGAGATAGATTTTGTATCAAATGTTAAAACTGTTAAACCTAGCATAGAAAAGATAAAATTTGTTAAGCCTGCTTGGGAAACAGTAGAAAAGGTAGAAAGAACTACACATAACAAACACTATCCTAGGTGAAACCAAATAAATTGGAACAATCAAATGTCCCAAAGACTAGGAAGTGAATTTAAGATGTTAAATAAAGCTTGTTATGTTTGTAGTAGTTTTGAGCATTTACATTATGATTGTGACAAAAAGGTTATGAAGCTAGTGTGGAACAATACAAGAAGGGTAAACCACAAAAACTTTACTAATAAAATGACTCACCCTCACCCTAAAAGATCATTTGTTCCACAGGCAGTATTAACTAGGTCAGGAAAAATTAATACTGCTGGTGCAAGTGTTAATACTGCTAAGAGACCAGTTAATACTATTGGATCAAAACCTACTGTGGATCATCCTAGACCAAAGTCAACTGTTTACAAAAGAGGATATTCCACATGTCACAAGGCCTTTTTACAAGAAATATGCATACAAAAACAGTACTTACAATAAAAATGTTAGTACTGTTAGAGTAAAAAATAGTACTGCTAGGGATAGAGCAGTACTAAGTGCATATAAGGGAAAAGGGGTTAATGTTGTTAAGGCCTCAGCATGCTGGGTTTGGAGAGCCAAAAATAGTAGTGCATCAACCACTTTTAAGAAATATTCTTACATTGATGCACGAGGCAGATCCAAGTCTATAATGGCTTGGATCCCCAAAAGAGCCCAGCTCTCTTATTATTTGTGCAGAACAACACACAGCAAAAGGAATACAAGGAAAAAGGTGTAATAGACAGTGGTTGTTCTAGGTACATGACAGGAAACAAATGCTATCTTACTAAGTATGAAGAGTTTGATGGTGGTTTTATTTCCTTTGGAAATGGAAAAGGCAGAATCTCAGGTCTAAAAGAAAACAAGTCAGAACCTGAGCAAGAGTATATTCTCATACCTATCTGCACACCTGATCCATTCATCTCTCAAAGTCCTAAGGTTGGTGATGAAGATGATGGTTTAAAGTCAACTAAATTGATAGATAGTGGAGATTTAGACAAGAATGATGAGATTGATCAAAGAAGTGAGTTTGAGAGGATACTTCAACAAGAACAACAGCCTGAACAATTAGACAGTATTAACTCAGTTAATACTGCTAGTTCATTTGTTAGTGCTGTTGGACCATCAAATACAGATGCATTGGAGGAACAACTAGTTGAAAGATATTCACCATTCAAGAATGCATTTACTCTTCTACGTGTTCCTAATGTGATTCCAAGGGATGATACTGGAATCTTTGACAATGCATATGATGATGAAGAGGTAGAAGAAGAGGTTGATATGAATAATGTGATCTCATCTTATTATGTTCCTGATACTTCATTCACAAAGTTTCATAAAGATCATCATGAAGAATAAGTAATTGGAAGTCTAGACACACCAGTACAAACAAGACATATGTCCAGGACCAACGAAGAACATGGTTTGATTTCCTCAGTTGACAAGCTTAGGAGAACAAATCATAAAGATTTTCATAATTGTTTGTTTTCCTGTTTCCTCTCTCAGAAGGAACCCAAGAAGGTCATTCAAGCTTTGGCAGATCCAAGTTGGGTAGAAGCAATGCAAAAAGAGTTATTCCAGTTTAAACTACTGAATGTTTGGACCTTGGTGGATTTACCTAAAGGAAAGTAGGCAATTGGTACTAAATGGGTGTTTAGGAATAAGAAGGATGAAAGAGGCATTGTGGTTAAGAATAAAGCTCGGCTAGTAGCTCATGGGCATACACAAGAGGAGGGAATAGACTATGATGATGTCTTTGCACCAGTAGCAAGGATTGAAGCTATAAGACTATTTCTGGCTTATGCTTCTTTCAAAGACTTTGTAGTCTATCAGATGGATGTAAAGAGTGCCTTCTTATATGGAAAGATAGAAGAGGAGGTTTATGTATGTCAACCTCCTATTTTTGAAGATCCTAACTTTCTAGATAAAGTATATAAGGTGGAAAAGGCTCTCTATGGATTACATCAAGCCCCAAGAGCATGGTATGAGACTCTATCAGCCTATTTATTAAACAATGGATTCCATAGAGGTCAAATTGATAAAACCGTGTTCATTAAAAGACACAAAGATGATATCTTGCTTGTATAAGTTTATGTTGATGATATAATCTTTGGGTCAACAAAAAAGGAGATGAGTACTGAATTTCAGAAGCTAATGCATGATAAGTTCCAGATGAGTTCTATGGGAGAACTATCTTTCTTTTTAGGACTTCAAGTACAACAGAAGAATGATGGTATATTCATTAGCCAAGATAAGTATGTAGCTGAAATCTTGAAGAAGTTTGATTTTGTTACTATCAAGACAGCAAGCACTCCTATGGAGACTAACAAAGCATTAACAAAGGAATAAGAAGCTAATGATGTGGATGTACATCTCTATAGATCCATGATTGATGTACTTGACAGCTTCTAGGCCTGATATAATGTTTGCTGTCTGTGCTTGTGCAAGGTTCCAAGTTACACCTAAAACTTCACATCTCCATGTTGTGAAGAGAATCTTTAGATATCTAAAGGGTCAACCTAAATTAGGCCTTTGGTATCCTAAAGATTCACCATTTGACTTGGAAGCCTATTCAGATAGTGACTATGCTAGAGCCAGTTTAGACAGGAAATCCATAATAAGAGGTTTTCAATTTCTTGGAAGAAGATTGGTCTTATGGCAATGCAAAAAGCAGACTACAGTTGCTAACTCTACTACTGAAGCAGAGTATGTTGTTGTTGCTAATTGTTATGGCCAAGTGTTATGGATCCAGAATCAAATGCTTGATTATGGGTTCAACTTCATGAACACTAAGATCTACATTGATAATAAGAGTACAATATGTGTTGTGAAAAATCCAGTATATCACTCTAAGACCAAGCACATAGAAATAAGACACCACTTCATGAGAGATTTATATGAGAAGAAGTTGATATAAGTAATCAAGATCCACACAGATCACAATGTTGCAGATCTTCTCACAAAGGATTTTGATGTTACCAGATTCAATTTCTTGAATGCAAGCATTGGATTACTCAATCTTTGAAGGTAAATTTGTTAAAGTTATTATTGATGAGGTTTGAAGATAGTAATAACGATGTATTTAGTAGTTGTCAAGTTAATACTGCTAGGCAGGATTTTAATACTGCTGGGCAAATATTAGTGATGCCAGGCAAATGATGGTACTACTGGTTAGTACTGATGGGCTACAATTGAAATTACAACTACTGATTTCTTAAACTCTAAAACATAGATTGAAGGGAGGTCTATCAATTGAAAGTGGAGGAAGGGTCAGGACAACCCATTGATCCTCAACACACATCTACTTTAGGATTCAATCACTGTTTTATCATTATCTCAACCCAAAAAGACTTACAAACCTAGGAAAGCCAAAAAGATCACTAAGATATCTTAGTCTAAGTATCTATATACCTTGTTGCAGATGAGACTGTCTCTAAGGAGTGGGAAGATAGAATGGAAAGGGCTGCCACTACTGCTTCTAGTTTAGAAGCAGAGCAGGACAGTGGTAACATAACTTAAGACCCAATCCATGGCAACACTTAATGAGCTAAATCCTTAGGGAATTGGTTCAGGTAGTGGTCCTGGGTGCCAAGATACCATATTGAGGGATGCAAATGCTCAAACTAGGTTTGAGATTTCATCTAATCAATCTAATGATCCACCTCTCTTAAGAGGTCACATAATTAGAAATGGGGAGAATAGTATGAAACTATTTTAATTAATGGCACATTTGTACACAATTGTCTGATTTGGTCAGATAAAAGAATAAAGAGAATGAGTTAGCAAAAATAGAAAGAGAGTTGTGTGATAAAAATAGAAATGAGTGAATTAGTGAGCAAAAGAAATGAGAGATTATGTGAGCTAAAAACAAAAAGAGAGTTTGTGTGTATCCAGATTTGGTGATAGCCATGATTTTTGGGATATATTTGAGTTAAAATTGTTCTATAAAAGTTAGTACTGCTAGGTATTACTTAGTACTTCTAGGTATTACTTAGTACTGCTGGCTATGTTTGGATACTGTTAGACAAGGTTAGTACTGCTAGGCTTAAAGTTAGTACTGTTAGGCTAAATTAGTACTGCTGGATGACCGTTAGTACTGTTTGACCCATAACATATTTTCTTTATAAAATATAGCCGTTGAGAATTTTTCGCCAACTACCTAGTCTATAGGATTTGACTAATTAGAGATTTCTTGATCTTTCTATTAATTCAGAAGATTTTATCAAGATAAGTACGAAGTTTACATAGTCGGTCAAATCCAATATCTCAAGAACTTCGATATTATCTCAATTGCTTTTCATAAACGAATCTACTCTCACTAACGCATATATCCCAGAACCCTAATTTAACTTTTATTCATCAAATGGCCAATTTTGAGTTTTGCGACAAGCACAATATGGTGGCATACTTAGTAAAGTCTGAAGGCAGTGAGGATTTTCATGAAATCATTAACTTTCTCTCTAGAATTCACATCTCCTATGCTCTCAATGAAAATCTAACCATATATATCTCTCTTTATGAGCAATTTTGGCAGAGTGCTTCTTTGAATACCACTGAGGATGGAGTCCAAGCTATCACTGCTACCATTGATGGAAGAGAAAAGATCATCATTGAAGCCTCTTTTAGAAGACATCTCAAGTTAGAGGATTTTAAATGACTTACTTCTTTGACAAATGAAGAAATATTTGCACAACTGACTCACATGGGGTATGAAATTACATCTAATAGTCTTAGTTTCCAGAAGGGACATTTTTCTCCACAATGGAAGTTTTTCATTCATACCATACTCCATTGTCTAAGTTCTAAAAAGACTGCATGGGATCAGTTTAGTAGTAACATTGCCACTGCTATAATCTGCTTGGCTACAAACAGGATTTTTAACTTTTCAAGATTTATCTTTGAAGCCATGGTCAAGAATTTGGATAGTGTCACACCTTGCAATTTTCGATATTTTAAATGACTATTTTACCCTTTGACTTTTTGGGTCCGACTTGACTTTTGACTTTTTGACCTTTTACGGTCACATAAAAACGATTACCGTGTAGCCGGTAAAAATTTTGAAACGTATTTAAATAATAAATCATAATTACGATTATTATCGCTCATTTGCAAACTTATTTTTTCTAACTTATTTGACTTGAAAACGAGAAGATATATTTTGTTCCTAAATTGACTTATCAAAAACGACCCGCTAAATTACGTTTTCACGATTCAGACACTAAAGCAATTTGATGTAAAACGACATTTCAGACAACTTTTTAGTTTTGCCCGAGACGCGAAACCAAGCCCAAAGTGACTAAAATAGCCTCGCAAAATTTAGAAACGAGAAAATAATTATATGCATATTTAATTATCACTTTTTATTAAATAAAAATATTTAATAAATTATGTAATGTTTTATTCAAAAGCGTTTATATAAAAACGAAAAGGTTCAAAATAAAGTTTTATTTTTACGGACAAAGTTTACCCGGCCACCCAATGGTAACCAAACAAATAATAAGATTTTTATGTAAATCTTAATAAAAACATTTATAAAATATAGTGAGTGATTTACTCATTTTTATACGGAAAAATATATTAGCAACCAACGGCGAACTTTAGTTATTTAATTCAATCGTTAACTTGCCTAAACGAGCCCCGAACCAATACCTAAAAAAAATTACATCTTTGGTCCCTCTAGTAATATTTATAATATCAACCCTAAGCTATTAAACATTTTTTATTTTATTTTAAAACTTTTTTTTATATAAATATGACCCATTAGGGTTTCATTTTCATTTATAACAAAACCTTACACACATATCTCCCTCATCCTCTCCCCTCACTATTCCGGCACCGCCTCCCGAAATCCGGCCCACCTTTCCAAGCCAGCCATAGTCGCCACCTAAATCATCATCAACCACCATTTTCCACAGCTACCACCACCCCGTCACGCATCTCTACCTCCAACCGACACCAACATCACCACCACGACTGCCCTGCCCTGCCGCCACATCCACCGAACCCACCTCAGCCGCCTACACGCCATCCTCACCTCCACTCCTACGCGACCCCCATACAACCTCTACCATTCACAGCCGCGACCACCTCACCAATGTCACCCCGTCACAACCAACAGCCGCACCATCATCATCTCCACCACCACACCGCCGACGCCATCATCATTACGAACGCCACGACAGCCACACCCCGCGGCTGTCACAGCCGCCGTACCAACCACAACCTATCACCCCTTTATTCCATGAGTCTTGGTTGGGTTTTATAGTTTGTAAAACTAGAACTCATTTTGTGGGGTTTGTTAGTTTTAAACTTGTATCATTTTTATTTAATTAGTTGGTTTTATTCATCTATTTCGGTTGATTTAGTAGCCCAAAAAGAGGTGTTTGCTTCTGCATATAAACAGCCCCTAAGGGGTGCTTGTTTTGCTTAATTTTTCAGACCATTACGGGCGTTTTGGATCTGCTCGTTAACGCAGCCATAAGCGTTTGGATTTGTGGATTTCTGCCTTAAGAGGGCGTTTGGTTCTGCGATTAATGGCAGCCCTAAAAGGGGTGTTTGTTTTGGCAGATTAACACCCAAAGGGTATGTTTGGATCGTTGTCCAGTGACCCATAAGGGTGCGTTTGGCACAGCAGCTCCTACGGGAGCGTTTGGTTTGTTGTTTAACAGCCTTTCGGGCGTTTGGAATTTGTGATAAACAGCCCTTAAAGGGGTGTTTGGTTGTACTCATTTATGCTATTCGTTTTCGTTTAAATATATTTTTGAACCACGTGGATAAATTGCAACATATATTGATTTAGGGAAAACGATGAGTTTTGTAAAAATAGAAACGTCGTATAAACGGCAAAGTCATGCCGAAATTTTTAAAAAAAGTGTTATACTTAGTAAATTTTCATTAAAATCTCTATTTTTTTTAAAACCCGATAAGATGACAAAGTTTATATAGTTTTAAGATTTATTTATTTAAAATGATACAATAAATTGCTAAATAAACGAAAACTATACTTTTATAAACGAAAACAAACAACTAGTTTAGTTAAAACGCGCAACGAAACACTAATATATAAAACATTATTTTATAATTCTAATAAATAAAATAATAAGTTTTGTAAAAACTTTAAAAACGTCATTTATCTAATTCGTAACTTTAAAACGTGTATTTACTTTTACGCAAGAACTTTTTATTAATTTAATTGGTGACGTTTGAAAAAGTGTCGAATTATATTATTACCGTTATTTTAATCACATTTCTTTTATAATACTTGTAAAGTATTATATATTGCAACTTATTCTTTTGGTTGTTTGTCTTTATTGTGAATTATATAATTGCTTCTTTTTCTCATATGTAATATATACGGAATATATTACATACCTTGCATTTTCTTTTCGATTTATTTTATTTAACCAACCACCAAACTCATCCAACCTGAAATTCAAATCCCTTATCAACGTGTCACGTTGATCCATCAGAAAACCAAATTCATCATCCTAAGCTAGTGGGATTTAGCCGTTAAGTTAAGCTGCATCTTCTTGGTCGAGCCATTCTGTTCTCCATTTGTGTTGTGCTTATTATTTGCTTTTCTACCAATTGTTCTGCAACATCAAGGTGAGTTCATAGCCCCACGTTTTACTTGTTTTACATATACCTTACTACTTTTGGGGTGAGAAACATGCTCGTTTACAAACTCGTTTACGTTACTGAATTTCCAACTCGTTTATACGTTGATTACAAACTCGTTACATGATTGATGTCGCTCTCGTTTTTACTTATGGATTTAAGTGCTTTAAGCTTTTACGAAAACATTGATTACTTTTACGTTGGACACAAGTGTTTTCTGTTATCGTTTCCTGTTTATGTGTTGCCTAAGTTTTGCTTACAAACCCACTACTGCCCGAATTATCATGAACTGTTAATTTCTTGACCGGAGGACCAGTTGAGGTGATAGATTTTTGCGCGAGATAGTGAATCGAATAGATCTATTGGGACTAATTATCCCTTACGCTTTGGTATCCACTTAACGGAAGAACAATACGAATATATGTCATGTCGATTGTGGTTATGGTTGGTCTTTGGTTTGGAACCGGTTAAGGGCAGGAATACTATGCACAGGATTGTAATTGCCCTGTTGATTATTAGCTTCAGTGTCATGAGCTTAGCGCAATAATAAATACTTACATGTGAAGTTGTATTCGTTATAACGGTCACATGTGCTTTGAATGTCAAATTGTAAACTGCTAAGATTGTCATATACGCTTTGAAATCTTGTGGTCCACACTACTTTGGTTGAACATTTCCAATTACTAAACACTTTTCATAATACTTTGAATGAAGCTGTATTCACTAAACGTTTTTTATCCTCGTAAATGTTTTACTTAAAACCTCATGAATGCACTCAACTTTATGTTGACCATTTTAGCATGGTTTTTCTCAGGTGTTAGCTTGGAAATTCTTGATGTGCTATGTTGTATATGTATAGTATTCGTGCAATATGATACTCTTTAAGACTTATCAAAAATATCATACTCGTTGTCTTTTGAAAACCAAAATTATGCTATCAGCCTAAATTTATAATTAGCTTCTGCAAATGTTTAATTCTTTAAGTATTGAAAAACTTATTTATTTTTAAACAATGCAACGAGTTGATGATTTCAAAACGTCCTTTAGTGGTCGTTCTCTTGTGCATTGTGTTCGGATTATGATGGGACGTCATTGCCCTCGGCCACGTATTCGTCAGCGCCCCGTCTAGGGGATTAAGTGTGACAGATTGTATCAGAGCCAAGTTATAGAGAAAACCAGTAGAATATTAGGTTAGAATATCTAGGTCTGGTCTATAACTAGTATGTGATCCTTACGGGATTTTATGTGTGCCTTATACATGTTTTTGCTTTATGAGCTTGACGATCTTCTTTTCTCTGCGGTTATTCTTTCTTTGAGGTTATCTTTTCTTTGCGGTTTTCTCTTCTCCAGCGGTTTACGTTCGCACTTACGTTTATTCCCATGTTTACTGTATTATGGAAGTTGGTCTATATAAAGATTAAAACCTTTCTAAGACATTGTGGTGACACATTGGTCTAAAAATTTGTCTTCAAGACATTCGTGACGGATGGCATGGTCTCGAAAACTTATTATTAAACTTATACAATATCGTATTACACGAAACCCAACATGGTTATGTTTACATGGAATTATGTATGAATCTAAGTTTCACAAGTCATGTATGGGCGGGACTTGTAACTGGAGGTTTAATATGGTAATTGCTATG
Organism: Tanacetum coccineum; assembly: GCA_026074375.1. NCBI lineage: Eukaryota > Viridiplantae > Streptophyta > Magnoliopsida > Asterales > Asteraceae > Tanacetum > Tanacetum coccineum. Next base: position 31,042 of record BQNB010019556.1, on the reverse strand, counting down.
TAAACTCGTTCATGAAAGATCTTAATCTTATTTACTTTAACCATATACTCATCAGCTATTTTGAACTCTATGTCGATCATCCCTAATTTTTTCTCCCCGTCTCCGAAGATGAGTTTTAAACACTCGTCCCATACTCATTAGAGTGCCTGCATCGTATTTTCATCCACCACCTTGAAGATTTTATGGGTATGCATATTGCATCAGAAATTATTAAGTAGGCTACTTTATAACCTCTTTATTTGAAAGGATTTGAAATGCCACTTCATTTAAATAAATAAATTGTATAAATTAGTCTATACTTATTCATTTATTCGACTTATTTCATTTTCTTTACCCCATTCGATTTTGAAGTAAATATCGACGCCAAGACAAGGAATGAGTTCCACGAGGATCGAGTGTGTTGTAACCTAACGAATTGCTAATGCTATTGAAGCTAATGTTGGCTATGAGGAAAGAATCCACATGGCTCGCGACTAAATGAATTAGGTCGTAGGTTAGGGAACCAAGGTAGTAAGGAATGCCAACAACAAAATAAATGACAAAAGGCTTTGAGAGCTTACATTGCTAAACCAAATTTCAAGGACACATAACTAGCAAAAATTTCCCTTCCACAACAAACGAAAGTTGCACCACACTGGACCATGCACTGTAAAGTGCAATAACTACAAGAGTGTTGGCCGCGTGAGTAGGAAAAGAATTACTAGTAGACATTTGGTATTCCACGTAGAGGCCATAGGTGGCAAATTAGAAATCTGAACCGTGCGGACCGTATTTAGGAGGTTAAAACTCGTTGGAGCTCTAACACCGTCAAAGGTAACGTTGATGTTTAAGGAAAGATTTTTCCCTATTTAGTGAAACCAAAGTAGACTCAGGCTGTAATCTCTAAGAGTGTTCCACTAGTACTTCCCTGTGAATTTCGTGTATTGTGTGGTTTTTCATTAATCATTTGTTCAATTTGTGTCATGACGATTTTGTCAGTTACACTTTAATTCTCTAGTAAATATAATTATGCTACTCATTTACCGTCTTACAACCATTTCACTATTATTATGTAAACTGTCTTACTGTTATTAACTAACTGGATGGTATCCTATGAACTATTTTAGTGTCGTCTTATAAACCTAGTTGTCGCGTTATGAACTATTTTACCACCAGTTTACAAACCGTTTGCTGATAGCTTCTTGTTTATTTCAACACCTTATAAACTATTTTGATATCATTCCATGAACCGTTTTGTCAACATTTTATAATTATCTTACTATTACCTCATAACTTATTTGAGTTAAATTAATGAAACCAACTCGTTTTCATTTTATAAACTAATTACGTGTTAATTATAAACCCTTTTGTCTACCCTTTTATAAAATATTTGAGGTATCTTACAAAACTAATTTCCTTGTCACCTCAGGAATTATTTCGTTGTCATTTATAAACTATTTCGCTGTCAATTTATGAAATATGTTGTCAACATCTTATGAACTACTTCGTGTCTTTTATAAACCATTACGTTGCCACTTTATAAATTATTGGGTTGTCAACTTGTAAACCATATGTTACCTTTACATTATAAACCGTCACGTAACCTTCTCGTAAACTATTTTGTTATCGCCTCATAAAACATTTCCTGTTATCTTACAAAATACCTTGTGTCACCTTGTTTTCATTACCACGAACTGTTTTGCCACCTTATAAACTATATCGTTTATACCATATAAGATTTTTCTTTAACATAACATTTGTTTGACGAAAGGCATTTATCGTTGATCCTAAATTATGCATAACCTGATCACCTATGTATAATTCAGGAGGACCATGCTATGCTGGGAGTAGTCACATAAATTTTTTGTCAAAAGTATTTATGTTCAATCCCTCTATATATAATTTTTTTTCCCTTCCTTACATTGTCAACGAGATTATATTGTTACTTGTGTTTGTACTTAATATTTTGCATCGTGCGTTATTCACGAGTTTCGTGTCAGTCTGTATTCACATCCGAAGCGTCATAACCAAGTCGTTTTCTTAAACCTTAGCATATGGAAATACCACAACACTTAGCCGAGGACTAAATCATGCTTCCTGGTAGTCATGAAATTACGATTGAAAGGTTCTTGAATGTAATGGAGCATATCACTCTAAGTGGATTATAAACAATAGTACTAGAGATTTCTTCAATTATATTACCTTTTGTGAGATAGAATTACTGTGAATTATGGTGATCCTCGTATCGACAAAACCTATGATGGATCCTTCATGATGTACGACCGACTATCGAAAATTTACAACGTTAACCGTTACCCGTTTACCTAAGTATAGATGATCTTTTTGATAATTCAGAGGATTGTAGCGTCTTACTCGGAAAATTCGACCTAGGACTAGCTACCATCAACTTGAAAGTTCATGAGAAGAACAATTAGACCCCACTGACCCTATAGAATTGGGAACACTACCGATATGACATAAGTATGAACTCGAACCCGATAATCACTGGAATCCGTTAAAAAGACCTAGAAACGCGATCGTGTCTTACCAATTAGCAAAACTTTAAGACCTCACTTGAACTACCTTATCTCATTCTTAAAATTTTTACTCTTGCCATTACAAAACCTTGCGATCATGAACTGTTTGTGGAGCTAACCGACTTGTGCGCTTTTGAGCTAATGGATTTGATTTATCCTCGAACTAACGACTGGGTACGATCTTTCGTCACGTATCACCTGAGCTCTTCCGTGAGCTCCTCCCATTTGTTGACCTTTATTCTGGGATATTGTTTCACGAAATATCCCCACTCTTCGCATTCCATCACCATTTGTTATAGTTATTGTTGCTGTGTATTCTTATACTTTTGATTCATGACTCCATATGTTTGTGCTATGATTTTTTTTAAATGAATAAATACTTTAATAAAGATTTTTGATGATTTCGGATATATAAATTGTTCTTGTTGAGAGGATGTGAGAATTGTGAGTTGCAACAAAGATGGCGATAAGGTTATGCTTGAATTATAGTGAATTTTGTTGATTGGTTTTGGCGTAAAAGAATTTTGGATAGTTTGGAAAATATTGTGGCATTATGGTCAAGTCCATAGGTGATTTATAAAAATATAGTTGTTGGTCCGAGTTTTAAATGAGGGTAAAACGGACGTTTAAAAATGTCTCGAAAGGTTTATTAAGTGTCGAAAGCCTTTAAAAATATTCGTAGAGCTTTTTAATATCAAAACGAAGGTTTAATTTTTTTTTCTTTCTAAAAAGGATAAGTCGTTGCCGTTGGTCATTTCTAATTATAGCAAAATAAAATAAAATTTATGTACATGTTTAGCGAGCTAAGGATTTTGGTTAGACGCTAGGGTTCCACTAGTTCGTTTTTGGAAATTTGGAAACGATTAAAATAGGGGATATTATTAACATCCCGAAACTAAAAACTTTTCTAAAATGGAAACTTTCTATAAATAGTAAATCTTCTTAAGAACTAACATCTTCATAAACTTAACGAGTTCGTAAAGACACATTTTTGTTGACTAAACTAAAGCACAAACATATATGGTTGTCCATTTCGTTACTAAACGTTGTGTGCAACGTTCCGTTATTATTATTATTATTTCTCGTTCTACGGCGCATCTATATTAAGTCGCGATTAGAGCCGTTCGGTTATACTTTATTCTCCTCCTTTGTTTAAGGTGAGTTGAGTCACGATACTTCCTCGTACTTTCTAAGTAAGTTGAATACTTACATCTTTTAGCCTCGTTCGATATTAATCACCGGTCCTTACAGATATCTCTGCCCTAAAACATTTAAACCCTTATACAGACATACCCACGCGTCTACACTTTCTCCCTTGATGTTTTCACTATCAATAGACTTTCCTTATAACATGTTATATCAACCACAAAACTTGTAATGATATTTTTCTAAAATACTCATGTTGATGAATTAAATAACCTGGTCAAACTTAGCCAAAATTTTTGTATATTAAGAAGTGTCAAAACATTGAATTTTGCTGAATAAAATTTTCAACGCCATGTTTAAAAACGGATTTGTTAAATCCTAAATATGTTCCTAATCACACAATAGGTTAACAAAAATCGAATCCCGGGACGGGATTCCTTTAAGGGGTAGGTACTGTCACACCTCGCAATTTTCGATATTTTAAATGACTATTTTACCCTTTGACTTTTTGGGTCCGACTTGACTTTTGACTTTTTGACCTTTTACGGTCACATAAAAACGATTACCGCGTAGCCGGTAAAAATTTTGAAACGTATTTAAATAATAAATCATAATTACGATTATTATCGCTCATTTGCAAACTTATTTTTTCTAACTTATTTGACTTGAAAACGAGAAGATATATTTTGTTCCTAAATTGACTTATCAAAAACGACCCGCTAAATTACGTTTTCACGATTCAGACACTAAAGCAATTTGATGTAAAACGACATTCCAGACAACTTTTTAGTTTTGCCCGAGACGCGAAACCAAGCCCAAAGTGACTAAAATGGCCTCGCAAAATTTAGAAACGAGAAAATAATTATATGCATATTTAATTATCACTTTTTATTAAATAAAAATATTTAATAAATTATGTAATGTTTTATTCAAAAGCGTTTATATAAAAACGAAAAGGTTCAAAATAAAGTTTTATTTTTACGGACAAAGTTTACCCGCGACACCCAATGGTACCAAATAAATAATAATGATTTTTAAATATAATTTTATAAAAACATTTATAAAATAATAGTCGAGTAAATACTCATTTTTATAGGAAAAATAATTTGAAAAACAATGGCGCAACTTTCGTGTTTTAATTCAATCGTTAAGTGGCATAAACGAGTCCCGAACCGTTAATTAACGAAAGTTACACTTTTGGTCCCCGTGGTAATATTTACATCACCTACCCTAAACTATTATAGACTTGTCATTATTTTTTTTAGTTTCAAGTATATAAAGAAAGTTCATTAGGGTTTCATGGCATTTGTATGAAAAACATAGCCTCCATCTCCTCTCTCTCTTTTTCCGGCGCCATCGCCGGATCCGGCCAACCTCCGGCTGATTTTTGTCCAGCCGCCACCACATCCGAACGCCAGCCACCCTCCTCCACCGTGGCTACATCATCATCTCCACCACGAACCCCCCCAACAGCCGCCATCAACACCACCACCCTCATCACCATGCCATCATCACCACGTCGCCACTATCACCATCTTCACAGCCACGTCACCACCATCACCTTTGCTCCACCATCATCACGCCACCCACCACATCATCTCCAACCGAACACCACCTCTATCCCCACCACGACCACCACACCCTACGCCACACCATCAACAGCAACATCACCACCACTCGTCACCATCATCACCATCTCTGCCGCACCTCGCCACCATCACCACGGCTAACCTCCAACAGCCGCGGCTCAGCCGCCATCTCCCCCCACCACATCACCTTTTTTTATATATTTTCTTTTTGGTTGGTTATATATTTTATAAAAACTAATAACTAGTTAGTTTAGTTTTGTTTGTTTAAGTTTATTTGTATTATGTAAATTTTAAGGGGTGTTTGTTTCTGCGAATTACAGCCCATATGGGGCGTTTGGTTCTCTGTTTTGCAATCATTTAGGGTGCGTTTGGTTTTGTGGATAACGGCCCTAAGAGGGCGTTTGGTTTTGTGTTTTATGGCAGCCCTAAAGAGGTGTTTGGTTATAGACTTTATAAGCCCAAATGGGGCGTTTGGTTGCTGATTTTATAGCCCAAAAAGGGCATTTGGATCTGCGTTTTTACTGTAGTGTTTGGCTGCGAAACAGCCCCTAAGGGGTGTTTGTTTCTGCGTTTAAATAGACAATATTGGATGCGTTTGGATTTGTGTAAAACTGCCCAAAATGGGGCGTTTGGCTCTTGGGTTAACAACCCCATCAGGGGCGTTTGGTTCGGTGTCTAACCGCCCCTAAGGGTGCGTTTGGGACAGCAGTCCCCACTAAGGGGTATGTTTGGTTTTGCTTATATTAAAATATGTGGATCTCGATTAGATGTAAATTGAAACGTACAAATATATTGCAATATTGATTGTTTTGAAAGTGGAAATGTTGATTTTGTAAATTGGATAACGTCATACATAACAGCAAATCATGCCGAAATTTACTAAAAATCTTTATATTAGTAAATTTTTCATTAAAGTTTTTACTATTTTTGAGACTCGATAAATAGTAATATTATTAGTTTTAGATTTTTAATTAAGTAGTTACAAATAACGCGAAATCAAGAATACCTATACTTTTACAACGATACAATAGTTACTTATAACGAATTGTCTACAATCTGACTCTCTATAATCTTGTTTAAGCTTTTAGATGCATTTTCAAATTTGTCAACATTAAACTGAATGCCATTGATACGTAATAAAATACACTATATAATACCACAAGAGCAATTAAGAAAATTTCCTAAGGAAAATTCGCTCTTTAAAAGATATATATATATATAATATATAATACGTATATTTAACCGGGAAGTATGATCACCCGGGTCGTTTCCCCAACGACTTGTGAAATTGAAACCACGTTTTAGCTCGGATTATGATTTGAATAAGAGGCAAAATTTGATTTGATTAACTACTAAAAATACTTAAAATCAACAAAAACTAAAAATTAAGCATAGAGGCAAATAGTTGGAAATCAAAATTTAACTAAAAACGCGAGCCGGGACACTAAAACTAAGGCCAAAAACCTAAATTCTACAAAATTAAACCTAATTTAAAATTTTCTTTTAAAATGTATTCTAATTGACTAAAAACGAAGTTTAAAAAAAACTAGAACGAAAACGGAGTTAAAACGAGCGTTAAAAATTGAAAACCGAGAACGGGAACGAAACCCGTTCTTTAAAAAGTGAATTTTTGCAAAATAGACCCTACGAAAGTGAAACTAATTTTCCTACAAACTTTATGATAAAAGTAAATTTTATAAAAAAGATTTTTATTTTTTTGATTAATTTCCTATTTTTTATATTTTTTAAAAGTTTTTAAAGAAAATAAAAGATTAAAAATACTAAACTTATAGTAAAAATTCTAGGAAAAAGACAGAAAATAGCTTATACTATAAGAATCCTAGGAAAAATAAGCTCAAAGTCGTAGCTTAACAAATAAGCCCCGAAATAAGCTAGACAGCTTATTTGGCTTAAATAGCCAAAATGTGTATAAAAGATTAATGGTGTGAGGGACTAACAGAAAAGTCCCAAGGGCATAGCGGTAAGAGTATGTGTGTGAAAGGGTTGAGACTAGGTCGAGGTCGGGGGTTCGAGCCCGACTCACCCCTAACCTCCTTGGTTTCCCTTTTTTTTATATTTCGAAAATCTTATAAAAGCAAAGTTGTTTAGCAACTCAAAATAAGCATTTTTAAAATACGAATTTTTTTATGAAAAGCTCTTAATAAGCTATTAAATAGCTTATTATTTTGACAGTGAGCTTAAAAGCTCACTTATGAATGCTTACACTAAATCACTTGCACCCGACTCAATATAAGCTCAATTTCTATAACAAAAGATGATCTAAGGAGCTTATGATGAGCATAAGCTAGTTCTAAAAAGCTTTTTAACAAACTAATACTATAAGCTACCTAAATTTAATGAACAAACCTGCAAACTTAGGACAAAACTCTAAAAGCTAAAAAAATTAAGCTAAGCTCAAAATGCAAAATAAGCCAAGATTTAAGCTAAGCTTATGACAACTTAACTATCACCTAATAAGCTATAATTCTAGACAAGAAAATCAGATGCCACAACTTAAAATTCTAAAATGAAAAGCTAAGTCTATTACTACTGTTTTTTGGCTTTTTGGAAATTTTAAGAAAGCAAATAAGCTATACTAAGCTAAAACCTAACAAATTAAGATTTAACTAACCTAATCTAACCTAATAAGCAGATATAAGCTAAAAATAAGCAAAAAGAAAACATGATAAGCTAAATAAGCACTTACTCACAACTGTTTTACCAAACAGTCCCTAAGGGGGACTTTAAGCTTATTTTTAATTAAGCTAAGGGATCCTTATGGATTCCTAGCTTATAAAACCTTTTTTAAGACCTGTAAAACTACTTAAAACAACTTTTAAAAGTCATTTTGAAAATCAATTAAGCTAGAAAAAACTAATAGAAAAACAGACAGTAGTAACTGAGGTTACTACTGTTAGTGTAAAATGGCAAAGCCACAACACAAATTGTGCAGGTTCCTTTAAGAGAAAACCTGCACTTCACACTCTATTTGAGTGTATCTAAACTCTAATCAAGCAAGAACCAAGCCTTGGATGGCTTGGTTCAAAATTTTCACAAGTGAAAATCAAAAGAAAAATTACCCTGGTGCTGAGATGAAAATTTTTAGCCTTAAATTGATTATAAGCTTAAACTAATGATTCAAAAATACTCAAATCCTAATCAAATAAGCTGATTCATCTAACCAAAAGGAAATCATTTAGTCACTTTGACTTTTGGTGGTCAAACAAAGCTAAACCAAACACCCCTTTAGGAATTGACAGATTTAATAAAACATTAGAATCTAAGTTTTAATTATCAAAACCTTATTACCAGATCTTAAACAACCTATATTAAACTTAATAAACATGAATCAACAACTGAATAAGCTAAATTCTAAGATCTATACTAATGCTACTTGTATTTTTTTGGTTTTTATGAAATTTTTAAGACAGAATATGAAATACTATGATCTACAACTTATAAGCTAAAAACAGATTAATAATAATAACTAATAAGCAAGATTAAACTCAAATAAGCTCAAATAAGCAACTAAATTAAGCTAATAAGCAGATCTATACTAATAAACTATTATTAAGCTAAATATTGAAAAACAAGGAAAGTAAAGGAAAACTTACTTGAAGCTTTAGCTAAACAAAAGCTATTAGGCTCTTTAGAGCTTATCTACTAGCTCTGGCTTATTTACAATAAGCCAGTAATAGTCATTGAGAGCTCTTCTAAAGCTAGCTCTCCTTCCATAGCTTATTTATCCAAAAGCAAAGGGTAAATAGGATTAACTGATTTTATGATTTAAAATTTATTAAGACTGAATTAAACAAGCTCAATCACTAGCTTAAAGACTAGTGAGAGTTTAAAAATGAGCTTATGAGGGCTTGTGACATAGTAGCTTAGAGGTTGAAAAGGAAAAATAAGCTTATGAGTAAAATTCAAAAGAGCTTATGATAAAATAAAACTGAATTTCATTAATTAAACTTGATTACATTACTTAAAAAGGGAAATTACAAAAGCTGAGAGTAAAATTACATAAGTTAAAAAGGAAATTTTAAGCTACACAAAAAAGCTACTATTAAAAACTAGATTTTTTTTTGTGATAGTGAGCTCTATTTATAGGCTGTTGATGAAGATTCTAGGCCTTGCCTTGCTTTCCACGCTCCAATTAATCCAACCCGTATATCCTTCAATGATTGGGAAATGATTTAGAGCCGTTGGATCTTTCTTTGGGATCACACGGATTGCCAACGTGGCAATCCGTTGTGAGGTCTTTGTTTTTGTTGTGTGAGAGCTTTAAGAGTAAAATCAAGCATCCCTTTGTGCTTTCCCCTCTTCCACGTGGCATTCCTTTGTTGGAATTGGCCAATAAGGTGCTTGAGTGACGTTTTAACTAGGGCGGCCCCCTTATCTTTAAGGGGACCGCCCACCTATTTAAGGGGACCGCCCATAGGTAGACGCTCCTCCAGAATGTCCTATAAATACTGGACTATTCCCCACTATTTTCTCACCTTTTGCACTCATTCTTTCTGATCAAAAACAGCCCACACATCTCATTAAAATCCTTTGATCATTTAATCATAAAGCTTTGTTTCCAAGTGATCCAAGCTCAAATCCTCAAGTGCAAGAGAAGAATACTTCCTACCATCAAGTGAAGAAGTATTACACCTTTGTGTGTTGTTGCAATCTTATTGCATCCATATCATAACTTGTAAATCATTTGTAAATCTTGTAAAGTTGTGTAGTTGTTAGATCTTGGTGATTGTTGTAAGTATAGTTGGATCTTGGTGATCTTTCCTAGTAGTGTTAGTTAGGTGTGATTATAGTAGTGGCTTGGTGAAGTAGTGGTGTGAAGAAAACTAAGGTGTGAAGAAGTTGTGTAGTCGTGATCAAGTCGTGAAGCAAAGTTGTGTAGTGAAGTTGTGAAGTTGTGGTAGATTGGTTCTAGCTAAGATTAGAACTCGACATCTAGCTTAGTGTCGGAAATCAAGATAATCGAAAGTTGTGTAAGGTATTCTCCGCCATAAGGGAGCTTGTTGACATAGTGAAGAAAACTCTCGAGTTAGGTGCTCGAGGAGTGGAGTAGGGCGAAGAGGTGCTTCGTTACCGAACCACTATAAATCATCGCGTTGTGGTTTGATTGTTCTTACTCTTATCTCTTGTCTTACATTATTTTCTCATACTATCCTATTAATTGTTTAGATAAGTATATTGTTCATATTGTGCAAGTGTTGAATTCACATAAAGTCGAATCTAGAATTTTTACAAACACTTTAAAACCTTAAATTAAAAAGCGGTAAACTATTCAACCTCCCCTTCTAGTTTTCCATAATAACAGTATGGGAAACAGGAAAATAACACTCATTACCTGTCATAGCATATAAATTTCCCCAATAATTAATTCTCGCTGACTACGTCATATGGGAATCATTGAACCAATAACAATAAGCCCTGTTTGAAGAGGCTCATATACAGAATGTCGAGAAATAATCCCCGAAGCGTGCGACCATAAGCTTGATAGACGATCAAACCTCCACCGCATTGGCGTAAGGACCTCGGAATTACTATCAAAGAGGTCTTTCAAAGGGTTATGATGTATAGGTGTAGGGTAAAGGAAAACATGGTTAGGGGATATTTAGGGAATTTACTGGTGGCAAGTCAATCATTCACAAGTATACATGTAAACGGCGTTGCTAAGCCAAAACTCGACTACACTAGGACAAATATATACATACTCTACATCAAACTCTTTCTTTTTCTTTTCTTGACTCTTTCTTGAACATAAACATAAACATAAGCAAAATGACAGCCCATACATTTTTTCTATTTTTTCCGATTTTTCTTTTTCTTTTTCTCTTTTTTTCACCCTTTTCTATTTTTTTCGTACACTTTTGCCCTGCCATTTGCTTGAACATATATAAACATATACATGACTTGGGGTTTATAGACACACCCCTACACTTGAGTTTTTAATACTCAATACATAAACTAACTAATGACCCAATTCAGAATAATCAACAAACATGGAGTATAATAAACTCGTATAGGGGTAATAATTTGACTTCTTTCTTATTTCTCCATAAAATAAAAAACTACCATGAATCTCAATCGTCCCAAAACTATATACATTAATTAAAGACTCGACTTAGCAACCATGTACTCAAGTAAACAATTAACCAGGGGTTATAAATGTGATAACAATAATGTACTAAAAATGAGTACATATAAGGAAGGCTAAGGCAATTTGGGTGTAATATTTTGGTAGGGTGTAAACAATGCTCTTCATTAATAATTCGGAATCCACCAGAAAATTACAAGAACCGCAAAAAAAATAGGCTCAGAGGGGTGTACTAGGGGTATCTTGCACTAAAAATTAGTGCGAAGCAAGGGTGTAGATGTAGTTATATGATCGGGGTGACCATCATAACTATACAATATACAGGATAAAAACATGGGTTTATCCTAATGCTGATTATCATTTAGAAAATCCTAATCACACGAATGCGATCTCACTAGCAGTCTCGGGATGCATCACTAAAACAAGTTTTATAATTTAATATACTGCTGGTACACTCTTATAATTCTAACCGATACCAATGCTCTAGAAAAAGCGACAAAACCACACATGCTCGATCAAATCCATGAACGAGACACATACGATTGCTCATTCCTTAACTCGAGCAAGCTAAAGATTAAAATTATATAAGCACCAAAGATGGGTGCTTAATTCCTAAATATCTAGGGGCGGACCTCACATTATTTGGGTGGAATTTTTTGAGTGGTAGGGTTTTTGTGTTAGTCATATAACTCCTATCCAATGAGACGCTATTAATACTCAGTTTTCATCGGTATGTGCCATAAAAAAATAAATTTGGCTCAAAATTACCATCTACGCTACGTTTCAGTATATTACTCATCTTTTTAAGGACAAAGAAATGCAATTAAAGGAATTGTTTCGAAGGCTTTATTTCCCCCTACACTTATTTTGAACATTGTCCTCAATATTCTACAAGTACCTGAAAAACAAATAAAAGAAAAGTAAGAAAAAGCAAAAAAAAAAACTAGTACTCCTATGGTTTTTGTAACACCCCCGAAATCGGGTCGCAGCGGAATGGTAACATTGGGGTGCTACGTCAAAGTACAAAAATCAAGATATAGAAAACGACCTTAAATGGACGTTAGGCGGGAAGGCTCGAATCAAGCCAACCCACCCCTTCCATGGTTCGAACACAATCCCTAACACCCCTCAGTGCCACATGGCAGTTTCTAGCCTTTTTATTGGACGAATTGACAGAGTCAAGGGATAAGGACGCATTCAAGATGGGGATTAATACTAACTGGCAAAGATTGAAGCTTTTCATAAGCTATTTTAGGAATGATTGAAGGCATAATTGGTTGTTTTGACCTCACCAATGGATATACTCCCACCCTCCCCGCATCACTCCCCCAAAAAAGGGAGACGAAATCACAGAGAAAGAATCATCTAGTTTTAGGAGTAGTGTAGCTTATTGCTTATTTACAACTTATTTTAATGTTTTCTTTCTTTTAAATATTGTCTTTTTACCTTTCAAGCATTGTAACTCAAGTTTATTCAATTAAAAATCAAGTTCTGGTTCTTTTTGTTATTACTGTTCTATGATCACTAAGCTTTTGGATGATAAGCTAAAAAGGGAAATGCTTATTGGTGTTTATTGGCTTGTAGAATAAGCTCTATAGAGCATGATTTGTCCTTGTTTGAGCAAAAAGATCAGTAAAGTTTTTCTATTTTCATTTTAAGCTTAATATTCTGATTTGCTTATTTTCTGCTCATTACATCTCAATTGCTGCTTATTACTGCTTACTTAGTGTATAGGAGTGTATAGGTTGAATAAAATTTTGTATGGATTGTTTATAAGGGTGTATGTTTGCCGAAGCTTATATGTGAGCTAAAGGGAGTATTGGTTTGATTTTTGTAAAGTGTTTTTGCTTGTATGAGTTTTCCTACTAGATACATGTATATATATGGTATAGGATTAGTCAAGGAAACATGTTGAGGTCTTAGGTATGGGTCTTTGGTCTTAGGGATGGTTTCTAGGTCAAAGAAACAAAGTATGGTGAGGCATTAATGAGGTAAGGTGTACATTTGACCAAATGGAAGAGTTTTTGGTATATCTTTGTGTACATTGCAAGAATTTCGGCATATAAGAGATGTATATGATATATTTGAGTAAACTTTGTGTATTGGGTATAAAAGTGGGTATTTGTTGAAGCGTAGGAAAGTTTTTGGGGTTCCGGGAGTGCCTAAACGCATTTTATCGCGAAACGTATACACTTTACGTATCCGATAAAAATAAAATGAACAAAGTTAATTATTACTTTCTTAATAATAATATAATGATGTCTTGACGTAAACTTAAATTTGTTTGGCGCCCGTTTACGTTGAATGCTAAATTTTTAGCTTGCGCGATTTAATGTATCGATTAAAATTAAAAGCGAATGCGTACGAGAAAATAAAATAAATAGTGAATTTAAATAGCGTCGTAAATGACCTGAAAAATACGAAATGTTACAGTTTTGTTCAATATTGGAGAAGAAACAAGATAAACCGGCTAAATCGTCATCTAAGAATCGTCCGCATGAAAATCCTAAGAACTTCTGGGCTTATCCTTATCAAATATAACCTGCAAATCAAAGACAAGAAACAACTACACCACACATAAAGTTCTATGGGATAATAATATACAACCTTTGTTTATAAAGTTTAGACACTACGAAAGCAATAAAGATAGGATGAATGTACTAATGTAATCGTGGTTTTCTGCAAGGATTAGAAAAATTAAAAATTCTTGAAATTACACAAAATTAATTTTTCAAAAATTCAAGAAAATACGAAATTTATTGTAGCTGGCCTGTCTACGCCGTCAGGAATAATTCCTGACGCCGTTTCCATGAACTATAAATAAATTTTTCTTCGTTTCTTGGAAAAAATTCTGCACAAATAGCCTATTAGTTATTTCCTGTAAAAAGTTACTGCATTACACCACAAAATCTATTTCTAAAAATCATTTTGACTCATAACAAACAATAGACACACGACACGAAATATCTTATAATTTTATTTATACATGTTTGAAAAGGTTCTTGAAACCGGTTATTTTTCCTTAAACTTATTGATGCAAAATACTTTGATTGTAACAAGACGAGCTTAAAGACAAAACAAGCCATGATCACATATAATTTCAAACATGTTGAAACAAACAATAAATAATAAAATTCACGACCACACCTAAATGCAAGACCGTTTCCATGAACTATAAATAAATTTTTCTTCGTTTCTTGGAAAAAATTCTGCACAAATAGCCTATTAGTTATTTCCTGTAAAAAGTTACTGCATAAACCACAAAAACGATTAGTACAATCATATGACTTAAAACAAACACACAAGACACACGACACACGACGCGAATTAATCTAAACTATTTATTTTACATGTTTGAAAAGGTTTTTAGAAACCGGATATTTTCTCCTACACTTATTTGATGCAAAATACCTTTAATTGTAATTAAGACAAGGTTAAAGACAAAACAAAGCATGATCACATATAATTCAAACATATAGAAACAAACAATAAAGAATAAAATAAACAACACACCTAAAATGCAAGAAATAAAATATTGGGTTGCCTCCCAATAAGCGCTTTTGTTTATTAAAGAGTCTTGTAGCTAGATTCGGAGTCACACTCCTTACATGACTCCTCCTTCGTTACTCATATCACTATCTTCTTTCTTAGATGTAAGATACTCGTCATCAAACACTCTACTTCTCCATTTGTTGAATCCCGTTTCTTTCTCTTGATGGTTCTTGATTCTTTCCTCTCATTCCAAGATTCGTCTACTCACGATATTTATGAGGGATGTGGGATCTATGTCTTCTTCGGTCTTTTTCTTGATTTTACAAGGGGACTCGGGGATCTTAAAGAAATTTATCTTAATCTTGCCATATTTTAGAGTTATTGTCCCCTTATCAAATCTAATCTCGGCCTTATGCGTTGTTAAGAATTGTGTCCCTAGAATGAAGGGCTTGTTCTTTTCTTCCTCAATATCTAAGATAATGAAATCCACGGGGTACACATAGCTATCTATATCAATCAACACATCTTCAGCTATTCCTAAGAGGTAAATATACGAGTGACTAGCTAGGGAGAGTCTAATGTCTGTCCCTATCGGCTTTTCGTTGGTTAGTATAATGTAGATGGATATGTGCATGACGTTCACATCGGATCCTTGGTCGATTAAGGCATTCACATATTTTAACCTTCATATGCTACATGGTATCACAAAATTGCCTTCCATATCAGATTTTTAGCTAATTTTTTCTTTAGAATTGCGTTGTACATAGGTCACACGGGTAACGAATTGTAGGTCGTTATACTATAGTGGTAAGTATTCACGCCTATCATGCGGGTGACCCGGGTTCGATCCCAGACAGCGGTGCCAAAAACTTGATGTGCGTGGATTGCAAACACATAAGTTTTACAATCCCCTAGGCAGTGTACCTAATCTCTGTAGTGTAATATAGGCAAGACTCGGGGGTTGTTATCGTTCTCTAGAGGAATAGTTTGGGTAGGCTTGAATCGAATGTCACTAAGGTCTAAGGGTTGAGAGAAGAATATTTTTGTATTTTTATATTTTTTTAGAAAGCAAGTAAAATCTCTAGTTTTGAAGGGGGTTTGTTTTAAACTAATTAACTACTAATCTAATTTTAATCTAATTTAACTATGTGAAAACTCATATAGGTAAACAAACGTGCTCACTTAATCATGCACTACTCCTTAGATTGCTC
Source organism: Tanacetum coccineum (assembly GCA_026074375.1). Taxonomy (NCBI): domain Eukaryota; kingdom Viridiplantae; phylum Streptophyta; class Magnoliopsida; order Asterales; family Asteraceae; genus Tanacetum; species Tanacetum coccineum. Next base: position 14,985 of record BQNB010019556.1, on the reverse strand, counting down.
TTCCTAATCCTATTGCCCGTCACCCTTGCGGTGTAATGTGTAAGTATTTCCTAATTCACAAGCGAATTACACGAACCCACTTTCTATGCAATATTCCGTTAAGATAACGCACAAGTAAGGTAGTATAAAGACTATTACAAGGCTTCTAAGAGTATATTATACGCGTTTAAACACTTAAAAAGTGATCAACCATATTAGGGCAAGGTAGTATGAAGACTATTGCGATGGTATTCTTTCTACACAATCACGTTTCCCTGGACGTCTTCGCAATCAATAAAGAAGCTAGTTTTCTAGAGCCTAACATGCACACCACCAACAAGAAGCAATAGTAAAAGGAATTACAAACTGAGTTTTATGAAATCATAAGCAAACACTAATAAATTTTGCATAACATGTTAATTGAAAGCGAAGAACGGTTAATCAAACAATACATAGACATATCGAAAGATTAAAGGGATAAAAGAACTTCACTTCAATTAATCATGGAGTAATAGTGGATACAAAAGGGTTTAAGAACCCTAAAAACGTTCGCAATAATGCACCAAGTCGTTCCCTACGTATTACCCACGAATTCCACACTTTAAACCCTAAAAACTAAGGATGTATATATAGGAAAATAATCGCGACGGCGTCGCTTGGTAATTGCGACGCCGTTAATCCGCGAATCTTCTATGGGCTTCTTTAAGTCAGCTAATTCTGACGCCGTCACCAGAATCTCTGATGCCGTCGCTTGAGCCTTATGACGCCGTCACAAGGTTTTGTGACGCCGTCTCAACGCGTTGTATGCCCTCTTGATATCAAATTTTGTGTAGAGTTAAGATCTTGTCCGTTTCTTCCCAAATTGAGTCCAAGTCACGTGTATTTCCTCCAAATGCCATCCAAGTGCTAAAAACACAAAAAGAAACAATTAAGCACGTATTTTGAGCATATTTGCATGATTTAGGGGGTTAAATGACCCCGAAAAATGTATAAAATGACACCTCATCACATGGCTAAGAAGGTGGCTTCGATAATCGGTGTTGCAAGTTTAACGATACGTAGGCTAGAATAGATTGCGCATCCAACTTTCTTCATTCAAATGACATTATTCTGTTTAATTCCTTTCGTTTTCGTGTGGGATGTGGCACCCGTATTCGCTTTTGGAAAGATATTTGGCTTGGCGATTCTCCTCTTTTTATTCGTTACAATAGGTTATACCGATTGGAGCAAGATACGGATTGTTTAATTATTTATCATATTGTTAACGGGCAATGGAAGTGGAATTGGTCTAGGGAAGATATTGGGGTTCGTAATACGGCTTACTTAAGGGACATGCTTCTGGAAATTAGTCAAGTAGACTTAAATACGGTTGACGACCATTGTGTTTGGACGATGGCAAAAGATGGCATCTTATCTGTTGGTTAATCTCGTCGAATCATTGACTCTAAGCTTCTTCCTTCTTTGGTGCCTTCTACTTCTTGGGATAAAACACTTCCGCGCAAAGTTAATATTTTCATTTGGAGATTAGCTTTGGATCGGTTACCTCATAGATGGAATCTCTCGGCTCGGGGCATTGATATACCTTTGATTTCGTGTCCTTCTTGCAACGGTAATGTGGAATCCTCTTCTGATATTTTATTTGATTGTAATTTTGCCAAGGAAGTTTGGAAGCTTGTTTGTAACTGGTGCCTTCATTTTCTTCGTTTGAGCTTTGGAAGGCTTGGTTTGATTCGTGGCATACTTCCAAAGAGAAGTCTCGTCGCATCTCCATTATTGTCACGGCTTCTTTTTGATGATTTGGAGATATCGTAACAATGTCATTTTTTGTTCTCATCTAATAAGGAAAAGTGACATTTTTGATTATATTTGTTTATCTTCTTTTTCTTTGTTAGTTTACAGGGGGCGAATGTCTTACATCTGGTTAGACTGGCTTAAATCTCTTATGTTGCCCGCGAGTAATGTTTAAGTGATGTTGTTTCTGGTCTTCTTCTACTGGGAGTTTCGCGATTTAGTCGTTGTTTTGGTTCATTTTGCTATGTTTTCCTTCCCCGGGACTTGTTTGGGTCTTCATCAAAAACACCCCGAAGTGAAAACCGGTGGCTCGGCCTCCGTGGGTGGGGATTTTTCTCTTGTCTTTGGCAAGAGTTTTTTCATTCTTTTTGTAGGCCTCGCTGTTAAAGTCTCGAGTGGTGTCTAGATTGTATTGCTTTGTTTCTCTTCTAGATTGTAATTGTACTCTTTGACTTCTAGTGTCTTGCTAGAAGCATTCTTTTTTATATATTTTTATATTGTTAGCCATTCAAAAAAAGAGATTAACATAGTTATCACTTAACAACATCCATGATAAATCAATGGTATACATTTCTGTTTTTATTGTTCTTAATTGGATTAAAATGTGCAATACATATTTATTTTATAAGACGGTGGGAACTGCGACTCCGGTAGATGAGTATCTAAGAATATCTTAAAATTTTAAGCAAACATATCTTAAAATTAATAAAGTTACAATTTTACATAAAACGGTCAAGTTTAACAACTTGAATAATTCAAGCTCATGTTATTTGTACCCTCTTGAAAAGCCGTTTGTACCCCCTCTGGTTTTTCTGGTTTTTTTTTTTTTATTTTTATAATTTTGTTTATATTATAAAACAGTGAAAAGCAGAATGCGGAACGAAAATTATAAAGTTTAACAGGTCAAAAGTATGAAACTGTCAAAAATTATGGAACGGAAACTGATAAAAAATTAGGTTGCACTGTAAAAGAGGGGACAAAAAGACCAAAAAGTACGAAACAGCCGTACTTTTTGTGGGCCAGGGGGTACCAATACGGGTACCCCTATTGGTACCCCCTGGCCCACTCAATAGTGTTAAAAGGTAAAAAAGATTTTTTTTGTACCCTCTTTTTTACAGCTCTTTTTTTACCAGTAGCCAACGCAGTATTTTTATCAGTTAGTTACTGCTGACATAATTGACAGTTTCAGTACTTTTGACCTTTAAAATCATTCATATTTTTTCCTTCGTATTTCTCCTCAGTCGACACAGTTTTATAACATATACAAAATTATAAAAAAAAAAAACCACAGAAAAAACGCAAAAAACCAGAGGGGGTACAAATGATGTTTCAGGGGTACATATAACATAAGCCTTCACGTATAGTATAGCAATAAGGTATATAATAAGTTATCCTACAATATAAGACAAAATATTATCTTAAATTAACTTAATACCAAAGTTCTAAAACCATGAGTATCACCATGTTTCAATAAACCATTATCTCTTATTTAGGAGACGAAAACAAAATCCAAACAAAACTTAGAGCATCTTCAATGGCAAAAGTTGGGAAAGACTTTTTACAATTCTAGAAAGCTTTTTGACATGGTTTTTGGCATTGGATCAAAGGCTTTTTGGAAAGCTTTTTCCAATGACTTGAGAAACACCAAATCTTTGACAAAAGCTTTAACTAGTAAATCATGTTTGCATTAAAGGCATTAAATGCATCAAGTCTTGAATGACTTAATGCATTGGAGATGCTCTTACTCAAAGCTTAAAGAAAGCAATAATAGCAATTGTTTCAATGGTACTACTAGATAAAATAAAATCAAGTATTGTCTTGATTTCTGATACCATCGTGGACCGCCTAGTCTTTCTCTCCTGATTACATATCCCAGACTTGTGCACATCATTGCAAAAGAAAACTTCTATTAATAGCAATTACTAAGAAAATTTTAGGAGATAGTAATTTGGGTTCTTTCATGAACATACCTGATGCGCCAGACCGACTGGCCCTAGCAGCTCAAGATTTCTCAAAATCTCTTTTGGTTAACCACCGTTTTCAGCTTGATGTCATTTTCCCTAATGAGTATAGCACCGACTTTGGGAAGATACTTATGATACGTTCGGTATCGATAGTTTGCACCCTTCAAGCGTGTGCTTGCTCCCTAAGAAAGAAGAAGAAGAAAACGAGATCTGTAATTGGCTAAAACGTAATTCTCTTCATTAATAAAACCGGTATTTATACTAGTTTTGAGAGAGTCTCAATCATCATACAAACACATAAAAAACACCAAAAAATCCTAAACTACTCAACATATCCTAAAATGACGCAAAAAATCATATCCCAAACATTGACCAAACATATCCTAAACAAAAGATATTTATCCCATCATGATTCAATCCTTCTAGACACACTAAAGGACGTGAATCTCTTGTTCGTGAGCTCGTCCGTATACCCTCACAATCGGTTAGGCGTAACATTCCTCTCTTCTTCAGAAGAATCACCTTGTCCTCAAGGTGGCAAGTTGTATAAGCGGCTTGAAATCAGTCTCATAACCATTCCCATGTTTACTTCTTCCGGTGAACTTTCCAAGCCATTGAATAGAGACATGTTACGAGCTTGTAATTACCATGTTTTTAAACTACTTTGTGCGAATTCACAGATGGACAGCTTTGCTTACCACGGATTACCCTTCAATACACATCCTCAAGCAAATTTGATACATATCCGCTCAGGTTACGCGGTTCCCCTTTAAAGGGATTGAGTAACGACACATGAAACAGCCGCGGATGTACTTACTCGATAGAAGGAAGTATCAAGACGATAAGCAACCTTGCCACGACACATTCCAATACCTTAAATGGTCTTAATATCTCTTGGCTAGCATATTAAAAAACTTTTGGCTAAAGATAACTTGCGATCGATTAGGGTTGTAGGCTGTAACAAACACCCTATATCCCACCTTGTTTTCTAACTCAACACACTCGGATTGTGATTGGCCCTCATTATTCCATGCGATGTTTTGACAGCTAATAAAATTATATCGACCAGACTCTCGAAATAACACGCCTCGTTGTTCACTCATCACCATCATCCACTGCGGCTACTATATACCAATCCCATGTAGCGATAAGAATGATATGCAGATGTAAACACCCGGACAAGATGCATGAACGGAGGACAATCTAATACTATTATGATAGTCAGTATTTGTAGCAGTATTCAGCCCAAAGATAAGAACTTCACACCACTGCTGAGGACCGATTCGACACCGATAGCACAAGATACTGTTTAAGACCACGCATTTACCAACCTTCTCCGTGTATGAACCGTGCCGTCCTGGGAATGATAAGCTTGTGCTATGATTCAACTTAGTACCAACAAGACCCTCAACCATGTGCTATCCAGAATTTTACTAACAAATATTGGTAGTCACGATCATACCGACAGTGCGAGGAAAACCCAATACTGTTTAAAACTACCATCTCAACGAATAACTCAGCCACATGAGAGCGTAACAACAAGTTGTATGTCCCAAAGTGTGCATATTTGGAAAACCGATCCACTACTACCAAAATAACTGTCAACCCTTTAAAAACCGGCAATCCAGTAACAAAATCCATAGATACGTCCTCCCAAACCGCTGTTGGAGTTGGTAAAGGTTGTAACAATCCTCCCGGAGCTTGCGTCGCATATTTGGTTTGTTGGCAGACAATACACTGTTTGACATACTCACCAACAGACTTGACGCATAGCCTTCCAGAAGAACAAAGTATTCATGATAAGCGAAAATCCAATGTTCAGAGATCGATGCCAGTTTAAACTTAGGGACCTTCCAAAACTTAGGTGAATCCGCGTAACCCGGAATCAACCGCCGCCTGCTCCCATAACGAGTATGATCCAATATCCCTTGATTTCTGTAGCTCCACATGTAACGCTGCAAGTCTGCGGTGTAGCGTCAATCATGAAGCAGCACAATTGGTCCTTCAAAAGCGCCTGTACTGCCGCTTCATCCATTAGCAATGAAAGCACCAGTTGATACGTTCGGTATCGATAGTTTGCACCCTTCAAGCGTGTGCTTGCTCCCTAAGAAAGAAGAAGAAGAAAACGAGATCTGTAATTGGCTAAAACGTAATTCTTTTCATTAATAAAACCGGTATTTATACTAGTTTTGAGAGAGTCTCAATCTCATACAAACACATATCCTAAACGACTCAAACATATCCTAAAACGACTCAAACATATCCCAAACATTGACCCAAACATATCCTAAACAAAAGATAGTTATCCCATATGATAATCCTTCTGCCACGCTGGAATGGACGTGACTCTCTTGGTTCATGCTCGTCCTATACCCTCCAAGGTAGGCGTAACAACTTACGACCAAAGATTCCAACTTTTAATCATATTTGACAAGTACAATGTCCCAATCTTCCATGCTAAAGTTACTTGCTTTACAGGCATGTACTTCAGGATGAACTCAGAAAAATCAGCATTTAACTCACGGGAACCAAACCTATCTAATCGCTCCACGTAATCCTTTAGGAGATATCTCATAAAAGGCGAAATCCCTGATCTATGAGTATGAAGCATGTTAACAAACTTCATAATCTCATTATAAACAAGCATGTGGTACATGTCGTGGATGATATACATCATCCCAAACACATAGTACTCTACCAGTGAGCTGTGAAGCTCAGGGTAGACGATTTTAATGCTCACATTTTCGATGTCCATGTCATCATCTACGAAGGACCGATAAACACCAGCCTCCATTTTACATTTTAAGTCCCTAAGGTTTGTGTTCTTCGTCATTATTAAGTTTTTTTTTTAAAAGTATTGGGTCATGTATTTGGTCACCATTACAGGTATTTGGTCATATGTTTGGTGTTAAAGAGAAAAAACTGAGTGGCAAGGGTGACCGAGGTTACATGGAGTCACCATTACTACTAGTCTTAATGTGTTGATGTTTTGGTTGAAGATGTAAAACAAAGTAAGTAGAAATAAGAGAAATGCTAGACTCATATCATTTTTACAAACAAATATTCAAATTCACATGTGGCATGTGAGATGTACCAATTAGGTTGCATGAAATTTTCTCTTTCTTAATTTTTACCATCCATAATTATATGTCACATGTTGGTATGAATATTTGTTTGTAAAAATGATGTGACTCTAGCATTGCTCTAGAAATAATTCAAAAACTGAAAAAAAATGTATAGATGGATGAGTAAATGATAGGTGTCATGTCATTATTTTATTGCAAAGTCATCATTCAATGTCATTTCTTACATAGGTTGTGATAAGTCATATTAGAGAGTGAGGTATGGTAACGAAGGGAGCTTGTCATTGTCACATGGCATACTCTCTTTCTTTCTTCCTCACTTGTTAGCCACCACACCACCCCACCTCTTCACTTCACGTTTTTGTGGTATCTCATCACTTGGGTGGCGAGGTAAAGTAAAAAAAACTTTTTATTATTATTATATTTTATAATGTATGTGTTTATGTATGAGTGGTGGGGCCCAAATGAAGAGGTATGGGTGTGTTATGAGTGAAGGGTATTTTTGAGTGGGAGTGAGATGCTAATGTGGCAGACTGTGAGGCCCGTTTCGTTTTGTGGCTTAAGCCACCATACCCCTTACTCTTAGTGGTTTTATTATATATGTATGCTTAACATTTAATGTATTATCTTGCTCTATCGATAAGATTCCCGATGGAATCGAAGCGGGTTCAGACGAGTTTGATAATCAGTAGGGGTGAGCATGGCGCGAGTTTTAGCAAAAATCAAACCGCATTCGTAATTGCGGTTTAAAAAAATGAGAATCCGCAAACGCGGTTTTTGCTGCTTTTATAGTTTTTTTTATCAAATTATTACTTTTGGTATATATTCATAGAATAAATATATTATAAGGTTATATGATGTGTTGAAACATATAATAAAATATTGTGTATTCGTATGAAATTATCAATTTATACATTAGTAATAGTAAAATGAGATGAACAATTTCAAAAAGGGAAAATTGACTCAATTAATTCTTTATTTTTAACTTTTTCCCTATCTAAGTACTCTACAATTTTACACTATAAACAAGTCACTAAACTTAGAAGTATTTCTTAATTTTTTTACCGGTCTTTTTTATTTTTAGGATAGATTACATAAATCGTCCTTATGGTTAACTATAAATTACAGAAATCGTTCGTTTATATATTTTTTGTTCTTTTTTATGAGTTTGCGTCTGTTTTTATATTTTTTTGTACATTTTCACACATTTTTGTACATTTTTATTCGTTTTTTATTAATTTTTATCCGTTTCTATACGTTTTCATACGTTCTTACTACCCACTCGTTATCGATGAATCAAAGATTAATAAGACTCGAGTGTATGTATTTTTGAACAGTATGCAAGAATTTACTTGAGGTGATATTGTTAGCTCCTACTTCGATATACATGGCCCCACCAGGCTTTTACATGCTCACGGTAGTTCATGACGGGATTCCAAGTAGATCGGTGTGGCTTAGGATCATGTAGATTGTAGGTAAAATGCTGCTACATACTCATATTATTATGAGAAAAGTAAAAAAATATTGCGTGTTATTTTTAAAACACATGCATTTCAAATATACGTACAAAAACGAATAAAAACGAACGAAAATGGATAAAAACAGAAGAAAAAAAGGTATGAAGACGTATGGTCGGTGGTTTTCACACCATATATATATAATATATATAATAAAATATAAAATATATAAAAGTCTAAAAATCAACAAGATCAATGATACCGAGAAGTAGTATAGAGTGTTCCCGGGTCGTTTATCCCCAACGAGGCTGGACTGGAGAATCGATACAGTCGAAGATTTGAGTTTGAAGGAGAGAATTGAATTGAAAGAGTGGAAAAGTCAAATTAAACAATAACAAACAAAAACGTTTAAGAAAAACCTAAAAATTACGAAATTAAGCTGAAAAACGGAAGCACGAATCCCGAACAAAGGGGGAAAAACCTAAAATCTTTAAAAATAACCCTACGAAGAATTTTTCACTTCTAAACTACTCTATGGGACAAATAACGAAGAATGAAAAAGACTAGACCGAAAACGGAGTTCGTTTGACCCAAAAACGAGTCAAAACAAAATCCCGCACCCGGACCGTTCTTTAAAAAAGGAAAAGTTGTAAAAATGACCCTACGAAAATTTTTGTATTTTTCCTACAAACTATATGACAAAAGAAAATTTTCTAAAAAAGCAAAATATTTTTTTGATAATTTTTGTATTTTTTATGAATTAATTAAACTTTTAACGAAATTAAATCATAAAAAATATTAAACTATTTCGAAAAATTCTGAAAAATTTACAAAAAATACTTTACTTTATAAATGACCTACGAAAAATAAGAAACACAAAATTGGCTTAAGGAATAAGCCCGAATAAGCCGTTTTCAGCTTATAAGCTTAAAAGCTCAAAACCCCTTTAAATAACTAAGCCCTTGAGTCTTTAACGAAAAAGACCCAAGGGCGCAGTGGTAAGTGATGTTATAAAAGGGGAATGTGTATCGCTTGGAGTCCGCGGGTTCGAGTGCTTGCTCACCCGGGCCAAGGTGTCTTTTCCCCTTTTTTTTTTTATATTTTTGAAACTCTAGGGTAGAAAATTGTAAGAAACTAAACTAAAGGGTAGGCGGGCAAATTATGAAGAATTTACACTCCAGTGTAAACGAATACCCCTAAACTATCAAATATATATAAAACAGACCCTACGCTCCTAGCTTATTTTGGCCAGCTTATTTTGGCTTATTGAAAAATAAGATTCAGCAAAAACTTAAAACTACAAACTTGTAAAACTAAACAACTTTAACAAAAGCACTTTCAACTTTTGACAAAAGAATAAGCTAGAAAATAAGCTTTTTGAAACTGTTCACAGAAACTAAGACTTTTCCCTAACTTTTTCACATTTTGGCTTATTCCCAGCTTATTTCTAGATGAAATTGAAAAACAAAAGAAGCTAAGTGAAGCTTAAGATGTGTTCAAGAGATATCTAAACAAAATTTAGCTACTTGTTAACAAGTTTTACAAGAAAAATTGCCTTAAAAAGTGCAAGTCTTAGCTTAAAACTGAAATAAGCTATTCTTAATAAGCTAAACAGCTTATTACTAATCCTCAAAAGCTGAAAATTTGGAGATAAGCTATGCTAGGAACATAAAACTAACCTAGATAAAAGGTTTTTCAAAATTACAACTAAAAATGAAAATCAAAATAGAAAATAAGCTAGGAATCTAAATGCTGCTACACTACTTTTGCAGGCTAAAATAAGCTAGCCTAAGAACTTAAAATTGAAACTAAAGAGCTTTTCTAGATTAAGCTAATGGAGTACTATTAACAGGCTTAATTTCAAACTCTAACTACTAACCACTGAAGCTAAAAATTGGCTAGAAAAGTAATGAGCTACAACAGTTTTAACTGAGTTAAAACTGTTGTATGCTGATGCAATTGGCAAGGTGCTTATTTGCAGGCTTAGTTTCAAGAGTAAGAACTCATAATCCACTTCACTAGATACATTTTAGTGACACAAATCTATTTTGAACTCTAAAATGCTTTTAACAAAACTCATCACTAAAACTACATTGAGCTAAAACTGCCCTGGTGCAAAACAAACTTTTTAAGCTTCTAAGCACTTGAATTCTATTAACTAACCTTTAAATTCTGTTGTAAACTAGGTAATATGACTAAACTTAACTAAATGAAGGATTAAGACAAGTTTGTTTTGACTTTAATAGTCAAACTCACCTAAAACCAAACACTCCCTTAACCTAACTGTCAAAACTAACTTGCACTTAAAATCTATTCTCAAGCTTAAACTCTTTAAACCTTTTATCTACTTCTACTTATATTGACCTACTTAAACTATTTTAACACTAAAAGTAACAGCTTATTAATGAGATTAAGCTAGTTTCTCTACTAGCTTAATACACTAATATTTCAGTTTTAAAAGAGAAACTAAGCTTACACAAATTTAATCCAATGAAAACTGAAAACAGATAGAGATTAAACCTAAACAAACATGTTTGAAAAGAATTTAACAAAATTTGAATAGAAATAAGCAAATGTAAAAGCTAGAATTAAGCTAAAATGAAACTTAAGAAATGGAACCTGAGAGTTTTGTAGTCTCAGAACCAAAGCCACTCTTGAAGAGTGAGTGGCTTAAAAATCATGCACCTAAGTGGCTCCCAAGCCTCTAAACCTTGAGCATTAAAGCTCAATAAGCTAATATTAGCTTATTTCTTCATAAGCTTCCAAAATCAAACTCAATTGAACATTTTTGAACTAAATTCAACTGAAAACAGTATTTAAGAGCTTTTAACAAGTTTTAAACTGAATTTGAGCTTATTAACAAGAATAAGCTCTAATGAGCTTATTGAGAGCTTATTTAGTAAAAACGGCTTATTAATGAAAACAAAGAAAAAGGAAACTTGTAAACTGAATTGCTATTACTCAAATGATGAAGTACAAGATGAAATAAGGAAAGTACAAGAGCTTAAGGCTGATTGCTAAAAGTTTGAAAGAAAATGCTTAATATTGAAGAAAATACAAACTGAAAAATAAAAACTAACTAACTACTCCTTTCTTTGTCTTCTTCTTCTTTTATAGATGTGTCTTTGTGTTTATTGTGTGAGTAAACAGCCCAAAGCAATCTTGACCCTTCAATCTTATCAATCTTAGCCGTTGGATTAGGCTTGGGGGATTGTGGGATTGCCAAATGGGATTAGGGTTTAAGTGGAGGAGGGGGGAGAGGTTTGACCATGGGGTTTTTGAGGTGCAGGGTAAAAGGAGGAAGGCAAACCCGTGAGTTTGGTTGTGGGGGAAAAAGGGGGGGTTTCAAAAAGGGCGGGAAATAAAGTTATAAAAAGGAAAGTGACAGGGGCGAGGTTTAGGCAAATGGCAAGTTTGGCCCTCCATGGTGTATGTGCTCCTTGCACAATTCGTCCTTGTGGTTATATAACTTTGGGGACTTGACAAAACAAGTCCCCAAGAGTTATATCACCCTTTGCAACCGTGGTCCTTGGTGGTTAAAGCTTATGAGACTTGGCAGCTTTGGCCCTCGTAGTTCATCTTTTCCATAATGGCAGTTTTCCCCCTTGTCTTTCTTTTTCTCTTTATTTCTTTTATAAATATAAGTTTAGGGATTTACCATTTTAGTCCCTAAACTTATATTTTGGATTTTTGGTCTCGGGGTTGACTTGGGTTGACTTTGACTTTGACCAGTTGACTTTTCTGTTGACTTTTTGACTTCGATTTGGCTTTGTCTTTCACAGTCTTTTCCATTCCGAGTTCGGTTTTGTCGTTTTGGCTTTGTTTTTCGTCCTTTTCTTAGTTATCCGTTCCTGCACAACACAATTAGCAAAACAAGCGTATATTTGGCATTTTAAGTCCGTTTTTTGTTATTTTAGCTCGTTTTTAAAGGTAAAAGGTATGTGTAATTAAGCACATACCAACGTACAAAAATGAATAAAAAACAAATGAAAACGAACGAAAAAAGTATAAAAACAAACGAAAACTCATAAAAAGGGACGGAAATGTATAAAAACGGACGATTTTCGTAATTTAGAGTTAACCATAAGGACGATTTATGTAAGTTACCCTAAAAATAAAAAGGCCTAGTGAAAAAATTAAGAAATAATTCTAAATTTAGTAACTTGTTTATAGTGTAAAATTTTAGAGTACTTAGATTGGGAAAAAGTTGAAAGTAGAGAACTAATAGAGTTAATTTTCCCTTTTAAAAACTTAGATGATAAATTAAAAGACAATAAAGTTATATGACCTAAAAATCACATAATAACTAACGTATAAACTATGTTTGAAATAATTAATTATGAAAGTAAAAAACAAAAGCATTTTATTATTATTTTTTTTGAAAGGCAAAAGCATTATACTATATTCTGTTTGCACTAAAAGTGTTATCTCACATATTGAACAATACCAAGACTGTTATCTACAGTAACCATAATTTTTTAATCCAATTATATTATTTGTTTAATCACTATCACACACACCCCCTCACATAATGCTAAATCATCGACACCTATTTTTCACTCCTGTCTATTCTCATCGAATCTGTTCTCATTGATAAAAAAACCACCGCCTAAAAACACATACACACACCTAATTCATTTTCAGACCTTCCACTCACCCACACACTCTTTTTCATGTGTTTAATTTGAAAATAAAGATGTGATTTGACCAAACCCACAAAAGAAAGGCCGATTTCTTATGTTTGATAGGAGGCAGAGGCGGCAGAGTTGGCAGCTGGTGGTGTAGCAACGACTCTGGCGGGTTCAAGGAAGGTTTGGTCATTTTTTTATAGATATAAAGATTCAATCTTTTTTTTATTGTCTATATTTTATGTTTTTACAGGAAGGTAATGACGATTTGAGATTATTAGGGGTTTATAAAGGTAAGTTACTTTCAAATTTTTGCTTCAATTGCATAATATATTATCTGGTTTGGATTAGCTTTTTATTTTTTACCTTATGTCCTTCTCAAGGTCATTGTTTAGGCTTTCGAGTTTATGGCTTATAAGCTCAAGTTATGGCTTATAAGCTCAAGTTATGGCTTATAAGCTTAAGGTAACAGAGCTTATTTGTCTTTTCAGTTTCACATAAGCCTACGAACCCTGAATTAGGTCTTTTATGATTAATGTATGATTGTGTAACAGAATTAATTAATGTAGTGCGTTGTATAATGTGATGTATGTGATATTAGATTTTTGGGGTTGCATTTTCAAACAGTAGGTGTTTATGTCGGTGTTTCGTCCAATGCGTTAGTTAGATGATGTACTCCAAAGGCACAACCCCAAACACAGTGACATTTTGTTTTGTTTAAAATGTGAACATACATGTTTTAGTTTTTAATTTGAAAATTTGATAATGATTGCAGCGAAAGGTGCGCCAGTGCAAAGGAAACCGTTGAAGCATACAGATTATGAAGTCGTCCTTGAATCTCACCCATGTTAGCCACTTTCTACACCTTTCAATATCAATGTGACTACTAGAATATCCTATTTACATAACGCCGACTTAGGCTTACTTCTTTGCTTTCTTTTAACATGAACATATAGTGGAAGTGCCAATTTAGACCCATTTGCATTTGTAGTGGGAGATGTATGCAATCGAAGGGAGTAGAAATCCAACAATCAAGAATTATGGATACCAATGTAGGGTACCAAATTTTTTATTATTTTGAAATTCTTGTACAGTTGAATGAGTTTTGGGAAGTTGATTATGAAGGTGTCAAAGAGGATGCCAGAAACAACGCAACGACATTGGAGGGTTTGGAATTGTGAGGTTAGTGTATTGATTACGCTATTCATTTTGAAGACGTGATTGGACCAAAGACTGTCATAAGGGTAAGTCAACTTCAAATTTAACATTTTCTTGCATAATATATTATCATTAATCTGTCTCAATAAAATACGAAAAAACGTGTATGCTTTATGCGTTTTTGTTGATTTCAACTATTACTAAGCCACAAAGGTGGATGGCTTTGGTTTGATTGCATCACTGCAAAATGGCCGGTTAATTCGTCTTTTAAAAAAATAGAAATAAACAAAGCCGCAAAAACTAGAAAGTAATGTGCTTTTGTTTGTCTCATAACTTGATCAAGCGTACACTTTAGGCCATTTGGGATAGCATTAAAAAGTAATTTTGATTAATGAGTTTGGACGTTTTTATGTTCATGACAATTCATGGAATTTCTCTTACTATGTTTTACAATTTCATGCTCATTTGTTAGTTGTTCTAATTGTCAGTAGTTCAGGAGGTCGAAAAGTGTGCCTCTAAATGTAGTACGAAGACTCTATCAAATATAAACCTTTGGTGATATAAATAATTGTGAATCAGAAACGAGCGCATGGGGAAAATCTATGTTGATGCTAATGAATTAAAATACATGTTTTAGACTTGACTGTATGAAAAACGAAAAAAAAGTTATTGTATAGTTTATTTTGGGACTTTTTTACATGTGTATACTTTTGGATGATTATAGTTCTTGCGTCATGTGTTCTTCATAAATATGAACCAAGACTACTTTGTGGAACTTATTCGCCTTTAGATATGCCTAAATGTGTCCATTATTTTCTGCAATTGGGTATGTCTTTTTGTTTGTATAGAACGAGGGCAGCATGAATGTACGTCTAAGTACTTTTTACGAGCAAGTAGGAGAGTTGACGTAGCCTAACGTGAGTTC
>BQNB010019555.1:31529-66674 GCA_026074375.1 Tanacetum coccineum | reverse complement strand
AACGGTTATAATTAAATGTAAATACGTAAAGGTTCAAAGTAAATAGTTTTGAGTTTATTGACGTAAAATGACCTGAAAATGTGGATTGTCACACGGGTTCATATGTATTATGGGGGAGAAATGTTTAAATTTTTGGGTATTATGTAAACGTGTATGTATATTGTTAAATATGGAAATGTGGTATGGTTTACATGCATGCATAAAGGTTCATAATGCAAAACGTAAGCATTTTACGTAAAACTCGCAAAATAAAATATGAAAACTTATAAATTATATTTGTAATAATTATATAACACATATTTGAGGTAAATTATATTTGTTTAATGCCGGTTTACGTAAAATGTTGATTTTTAGTTTACGCGATTTAACTTAACGGTTATAATTAAATGTAAATACGTAAAGGTTCAAAGTAAATAGTTTTGAGTTTATTGACGTAAAATGACCTAAAAATGTGGATTGTCACACAGGTTCTGTTATTGTTCCATATTTGAAAGGTCCATTGAGATCTAACTCAACAAGTAGCTTTTCATTTTCTTTTCCTTTATGTAGAGTAGCATACGGCTTGCCTAAGAACTATACTGAGTCTTATCAAGCATTAGGGGACGGTTGTCAGCCCCTGCTACAATCACATTCTCTGCGAATGACAAACTCATCTTGAAATGATTGTTGTGTGAAAATATATAAGTGGATCTGTTGATCCCAATAGAATAGATCTTGCTTAGCTTGTATAAGGCTAAGTTGTATTGAATAAATTCAAAACAACTATGATAGAAACTTTGATTGTGAATATCAAAGACTATGCGGAATCTAGTCAATGATACTAAGAAGAATTTCAATGAAACAGTAATGAATAAGATCATTAACAAACAGTTTACCAAACTTTCAGTCTCAATATAATACGAACACTCTTAATAGTGTTGGGTTTACAAAACCGTGAAGCTAATCAACTTAGGTTAAACTATGATGAGAGATGTATGAGAGATATGAGATATGTCTAGCCTAATACCCTAGGACCTCCTTTTATACACCAAGGAGTCCTACTGGGTTTACAATATATTCCTGAGTTATCATGATCTTCTAATCAAATAAATTATACATATCTTTTACAAAAATATCTCATCCA
Source organism: Tanacetum coccineum (assembly GCA_026074375.1). Classification (NCBI taxonomy): domain Eukaryota; kingdom Viridiplantae; phylum Streptophyta; class Magnoliopsida; order Asterales; family Asteraceae; genus Tanacetum; species Tanacetum coccineum. The sequence continues at coordinate 65,551 of BQNB010019555.1, read as the reverse complement.
TATCACATAAGCAGTACTAACTTGATCTAACAGTACTAACTTATAACCAACAGTATTAACTTTCTCAGCAGCATTAACTTTATATTAACAGCAGTAACTTTACATCAGTAGTAGTAACCACTTAGTATATTTTCCTTGAACTTCTTGAGCAGCAGTAACTTCTACTAGCAGTCTTAACTTTTGCACTAGCAGTATTAACTACTTAGAATATATTCTTCAGTCTTCACCAGCAGTAGAAACTATAACCAGCAGTAGTAACTTCAACAGCACTAATAAGTCTTTTAATCCTAACAATCCTCCCTTAAACTTGATATTCATCTTCTGAATCTTTAAGTTTCTTGATTAAAAGCTTTATCTTTACTAGGAGGATGCTTCCAAACACTTCATTCAGGTATATAGCCTTCCTTAAGCTATTTCTTGACCAATCTAAGAAGATCAAATGCCATTTCACACTCATAATCAACTTGAAGCTTCACATTATTAAACATCTGATGTAGTGTGTGCTTTGTAAGTGGATATATCTTCTCAACCAATAGATAATATGGTATGGACTGTACTATTACACAATGAACTCCACAAGAATCAAAAAGCTTCTAATTTAGCACTTTAACCAAACCTTGTTGTCTTTTCCATACTTCATCTTCAACATGATGTTCAAACACGGTCTTCAAAGTAAGAAGTAAGAGAGTATCCATGTAATCCACTGGCTTTGTCTTCTTAAATCTAGCTTTGACTATTCTCCAAAGAACTTCTAAGTCTTCTCTATTAAAGTTCTTAAGCAATTTACTAAAAGTAAGATACATCTGAGTCTTACCATCTGCTATGATAATTTGAAAGAAACTTTTCTTCCCTTCTTGATAGATCTTGTAGTCAATAATTGGAATTTTGACAGACAAGGGTGTAGCATCAATAGTTACATCATCTCCATCATCTAGAACAATCTCAAAGCATTGTTTAAGTTCTTCTTTCTCTTTATCATCATCCATCTTTTGCTTCTTGGTAGACTCTTGTTGAAGATCTTCTCCTGCTCTCTTAGAACTTCCTTCTGCTCTAGTCTCACTGCCTTCTGCTCTATCTTTACTTCCGTTCACCACTTCAGAATCTACAGGTACAAATGAGTCTATCCAACTCATGGTCTTGTCAAAAGCCTTCTGAACTTCATCAAAGCTTTTGTTCTTCAACTGATTGTGAGTGAATCCAGCCATGTTTTTCAGATAAGTACACATTTGATTCCTCTTTTGAGCTTTGGTTAGTGGTTTTCTTCTTTTCTCTTCTACTCTAAGTCTTGCAAAATGCTTCTTCCTTTTATCCATGAGCTCTATAAACATCTTTTACTTTTCTTCAATGGTCAACTCTTCCTGCTCTTGTGCATGTATTCTTGCAGCTAGATCATAATCAGAATCCATCATAGCTTGAACATTATCACATTTAGCAATGTTTGCATCTTCTTCTCTTTCTCTTGCCAGCCTTTCCTCTTCTTCTAGTTCAGCTTGCAATCTTTGAGCAATTTCCTCATCAAACTTGACCTGGTCCTTTTTCTTTAATGGATTTTCTTGTTCAACCATCTTACCATTTCCTTTGTCTTTAGGATCATGTTGTTAAGGTGGTACTGTTGGTCTTGTAGCAGTCTTACTAGGTTCTTTCATAACCACTCCTCTTACCTTTGATTTCTCACTCCTCATCTTCATAAGAGTCTGAGCAATTGTAAGATCTTCATCTTCAATAATAGTTGTTGTTGTTGTTAGAAGAGTACTTGGTTTAGCAATAGTAATATTAACACTGACAGTAGTAATAGGTTCAACAGTACTAACAGATACACCAACAGTAGTAACTGATACACTGGCAGTATTAACTTCCATATCAGCAGTATTAACTGCATCACCAGTAGGAACTTCATATGCAGCAGCACTAATTACCTGTTATGCATCTCCTTCAACATCTTTGAACACTTCATCCATATCTGCATCAAAACATTCATCATCAAAATCACTTTCTTCAAAGATTGAGCTCTATTTTCCCTATTTTAAATTCCTCCCATGTTTGGATGCATCCTCCTCACCCAAACTTCTTCTTCTAGAGGTACCAATCTTAAATAAATTCATCCCTAGAGTTTTCGACTTCCTTTTCCTTTCCAGCTTTTTAACTCTCTTCTTCAAACTAGCAATCTCCTTTGCTTGAGCAGTCTTTGTTGTCTCCAAGTTAAGAACTCTATCAGACTGTTTTGTACAAAGGTCCATCAATTCCTTAAATTTTAGTTTGTCCTTCCCACTTCCAAGTGTGTTAACTCTTGAGAGAGGTGGGTCATTGGACTGTTTAGATGCAGTCTCAAACCTAGTTTGAGCTTCTGCCTCCCACAATATGGTATCTTGGCACCTAGGACCACTACCTGAACCAGTTCCCTAAGGACTTGGCTCATTAAGTGTTGCCATTGATTGGGTCCTATTTATGTTACCACTGTCATGCTATGCTTCTAAGCTAGAAGCAGTAGTGGGAGCCCTTTCCATTCTGTCTTCCCTCTCTTTAGTGACAATCTCATCTGCAACAAGGGGAATAGGTCCACTAGACTGAGATATCTCAGTGGCCTTTTTGGCTTTCTTAGGTCTGTGAGTCTTTTTGGATTGAGATGATGATGGAACGGTGATTGGTTCTTTATTAGAGGGTTGAACAGATGTGGATATGTGTTAGGGATCAGTGGGTTGTCCTGACCCTTCACCCATATCTGCTTGTTATGCCAGCATAAATGAAAACAATAGTGTTACAGTCCTTGAAAAATCTTTTCCTTGCCTTCTCATGTTTGTAAAAATCTTTTAAGTATGAGAAGGTATATCATAAACAGCATTAACTTCTGAAAGATTTTCAATTTGTTTGTTCAAAAACAGTTGTAAAAACCTTGGATACATTAAAAACTTTTTAGAACTATCCAAGTTCCTCATCATGCCATTAAAAATCAATTTAGAAAAATTAAACTTTTGATTTGTAGCCAAACATATAACTGCAGATGCAATATTAGTACCAAATTCATTCCAAGCAGTTGATTTTGAACTTAAACATTGTAAGATGGTATGTATAAGATACTTCCATTGAGGGGAAAAGTAAGGTTTATAAAAAGTAAGTTTCTCAGAAAGCTTTTCATATCCCATCAATTGAAGGTTTTCAAAAATTTTAGTGTTTGGTAGACAAAGTGTAGTACCATCTCATCTCAAATTAAAGAGTCTCTCCTCAACAGACTGATTCTGATCATTACTATTGTTTGCCCTCAACCTTGGGCAAGCCATATGAATTTTATGTTTCATTATTGACTGTTTTGTCTTAGCAGTACGATCAAAAATTTTTACAATCAAGAAACATACATAGTAGGTCTAACTGTCAAGGCGTACATAGGGGTTAGCTTCAGGAAGTCTTACATAGTACTCAGCAAATATCAGCATTCTCATGGATTTTTCCAAGTAAGCAACATATATTTGAGAGTAAGCAAATTATAGGCCGCCATTGATTTCAATTTTTTTAGAAACGCAACCCGTAATTAATTAGGATTTGTGAATTGATGGTGTATTTAGAATGATAAGAACGGATTATGGTGTGATTTGAATGCGCTTAAATAGTTATTAAGGAAACCTTTAAGCGAAGTATTCATTTTATAGACCAAAAATACCCTTAGCAATTGTAACTCCAACGGTAATCTAGTAGTAGTAGTTAGTCCTGGCTAGCGCAGTAACGGCTTGCCCTTATGCACTTACTAAGTATATGTCCCAACTAGTTACTAGTAATGTATATGTCCCAGACGACATTAAATCTTGAGTTTGTTACCAGTTTTAACTTCATATTCCATCCTGAGCAGCTGCTTTTGCATTCCTTCCAACCTCCTTTGTATACATAGTCCTCTGGCATATTTAACATGAATGTTAGACCTGTCCCCTCATGAATGTTAATACTTTGTCAGAGGTTGAAGCTATTCCATTACTTGCAATGTAGATATTGGAAATCTGCTTTCACATTGTGTAATGATACTTGTGGTGAGAATATGCTGCAAACGCATCAAATACTTTTGTGAGCAAATCTGCAACATTCTGATCTGTGTGAATCTTGATCATCTGAATAAGCTTCTTCTCATTGGAATCTTTGATGAAGTGATGCCTAATCTCAATGTGCTTTGTCTTTGAGTGAAAAACAGGGTTCTTCACTATGCATATTGTGCTCTCATTATCAATATAGATCTTTGTATGCATAAAGTTATACCCATAATCCAGCAATTGATTTTGGATCCAAAGCACCTGTCCACAACAATTGGAAGCAACTATATACTCAGCTTCATTATGGAATTAGCAACCACGGTTTGCTTCTTGCATTGCCATGAAATAAATCTGCACCCTAGGAATTTACAACCTCTTGTTGTGGACTTCCTATCTAAGCTTGCTCCTGTAAAGTCACAGTTAGTAAATGCCACAAAATCAAAAGGTGAATTCTTAGGATACCTGATGCGGTCGTCGTAGGACTTCTACAAGAAGTTTTACAACTCCCTAGGCAGTGTACCTAATCGTTGTAGCGTAGTATAGGCAAGGCTCAGGGATTGTTATCGTTTTCTAGGGGAATAGCACTGTGAAGGCCAGATCGAATGTTCACTAAGGTCTTAAAGGTTGAAGGAAGATTATTTATGTATTTTTATGTTTTATAGAAAGCAAGTAAAATTATGGTTTTGAGAGTTGGTTTGATTTAATCTAATTAACTACTAATTCTAATCTAATGGCAAGAATAATTATACAACGAAGCGTACTCACTTGGGATGCACTACTCCTTACTAGCTATCCAATTCTACCTATTCCTTGTCACACTTGAGATGTAATGTGTAAGTATTTCCTAGGTCATGAACGGATTACACGAACCTGCCGTCTACTTAGTATTTCGCTAGAGCAATGCACACGTAAGGTAGTATAAAGACTATTACATGGCCCCTAGGAGTACACAAAGTGCATGTGAAATATCTTAAGAGTGGATCAACCATATTAGGGGGCAAGGTAGTAAGAATATTGTTACCCGATGGTATCTTTTCTACACAATCATGTTTCTCTAGACATATCAACAGCGATACAGACAAAAACTGGTTTTCTAAAGCGTAACACGCACATCCATCAACAAGAAACAATAGGAAACAAGAATTATAAACTATAATCAATTAGACTCATTGAATTTGTCACAAATAACAAGATCTAATCAATTAATGACAAGGTTCATGCAATCCCAAATAAATACTAGATGAATTAGCCAAGCATACTCAAGCAATATAAATCATAATCAACAAAAGGAATTGAAGACATTAATTAAAATAGATATGATAATCAAACCATTACAATGTGTTTATTGAATGAATTAAGTCTTCTAAGTTGCTAGAAAAACACCTACCCAAACCCTTAAGTCGACCCTAGGGTTTGAGGCTTGATAAAAACGAAGTTATGAGGTTGTATTTATAGGCAAAACCCTAACCGACCTTTGTGACTGTGTCCCTAATAAAATGTGATTCCGTCACATCGACATCTTTCGCCTGGTTGTAGATTTTCTTGTTCTGAACACGTGAGCTGTTGAATCGTCAAAATCCGAGTTCGTATGAAGGAGTTATGATCAAAACAATATCTGGTACTTCACGCGCACGTTGAATGGTATTCTTAATCTTGTGACGCCGAATCTTCTAGAGTTCCTTTAGGTCGGCTATGTTATGATGCCGTCACCAAATCTCTGACGTTGTCTTGATCTTCGTTGTAACGACCTCACGCTGTATCTGTGACGCCGTCTCCAGCCACTGTAGATAAATTCTTCTTGAGTGATGTTGGTGTAGGTTCATAGTCTTATCCGTTTCTTCTCCAAATGAGCCCAAGTCACGTGTAATTCATCCAAATGTCATCTAAATGATAAAATACCTAAATTGAATGATTATGTACCTATTTTGGCACTATAACCACCTGATTTTGGGGGTTATAAAGGACCCGAAAAATGTATAAAAATGACAACCTCATCAAATAACCTACACTTTAATATTTGCTTGGTACTCAAGCGAATGCTTTTCTTTAGACAATTAACAATATGATGGGGTCTTTTTACCTACTCTTTAAAAGTATTCTACAACATAACCTTCTAGACTTCATAATTAAAAGCACGGAAAGTATATACTAGCACCTCACATAAGTGTTTAGGATTCTCTTTTTCTCTTGGGTGTATAATGAATTATAACATATGGGGGGAAATGGAAAATCAACACTCATTACCTGTCATAGCATATAAATTACCATAGGCTTGGTAAAGGATCAAACCTCCACCGCTAGGTTCAAGTATTATTCATTGCTATCTAAGAGGACTTTTAAAGGGTTGTGGGGTGTAGTTGTAAGATAACATATAAGGGAAACATAAACGGATGAGATACATTTGGGTGGTGACTTTGGTGAATTTAGAGTAGAAGGGTTAGCTAATTATTTACACGAATACACGCTGGTTTGGTTGCTAAACCAAGACTCGGACGAAGATCTACAAACTTTACAAAACTCTACATCATCTCTTTCTTTTTCTTTTATCATCTTCTTCTTTTGGAATACATAATACAACATGGGGATTTAGAACTTGTACCCTACACTTGAGCTATTACATTTAACTGTACTCACGCATAACATTTTTGCCCTGATTTAAGGTGGATCAAATTAACATGGAGATCATTGACAAACATATGTGGGATATTGACTTTAACTTAATGTTTAACAAGTTTAACATATTCTTAAACAAGTTTGAACAGAATTAAAAGGCTTATAAGAGACTTTAATTTTCGACAGTGACAAATTGCAAACTTTGAAATAAACTCTTAACTTTTTATTAAAATTCAGAAACTTACAACATAAACTCTTAAAAAGGAACGAATTACAATAATACAAAGAAAGACTTAATAAAAATTAAAACTAAAGTAAAAACAGGGTGTGTATGTCTCGGCTTGGTCTTCTTCCTTTTATAACAAGTCCAAAGACATTCTTGGTCTTCACATTGTGCTAGTTGGGTGTGTAGAAAGTCTTCACACAATTCCCAGCCCTTGGATTGCCTTGTGCTACTTTATCATACATCTCAGCCATAGATGTTCTTGGGTTAACCAAGATTGCCAACATGGCAGGTTATAAGGGAAAGGGTTGAGTGGGTTTAGGTTAGGAAAGTACTATGAGGGGATGGGGTGAGCTGTAAACCGTGGGGAGAGGTGGTTTGGTTTTGGCGGGTAAGTGGGAAAGGTACGGGGTTGCTGGTTATGTTTAAAAGAAAAGATTGAAGATGATGCAAAATGCAAGTTTTGGGGATGGTGCAAAAAGAGCCCTCCACCTTTCTTACTCTTTTCATTTTCATTTCAGCCTCAAATTTTAGTTATAAACATGTTTTAGAAAGTGACACAAATGGTCCATGCGTTTTATAACTAAAGAATTAAGAAAGGTTTAAGGTTATGGCAAAAATGGTCCCTCTAGTTTATTAACAAAAGAAGTTAAGAAAGTTTTGGAATTTTGCAAAACAGCCCCCTTAGTTTAAAAAGGGTAAAGGTTTATGGTTTTGGCAGATTTAGTCCCTTTCTTTTATTTTTCCATTTTTCTTTATAAAACACTTTTAAAAATGACCTTTTTAGTCCTTATTGTTTTATAAAAAGGATTAATGGGCCATAATTGGGCTTGGGCTTGTATTGGGCCCACTGGGTTTGGGTTTGGGCCCAATAAGGTTTAGGCTTGGTTATTGGGCTTTTTCAAGCCCAATAAGGTTATGAAGTGGGTTTTGTGTGTAACTTTCACATGTCTTTGTCAAATTGCACACAAATGGCTTTGTAAATTTGATTGAGGGCCATTTGGTTCTTCACAGTCTTCATAGATATACTGTTGGGTTTCCCGGCCCCATCAATGTATAAGATTGCATCCAACAGTATTCTTCGATTTCTGGAGCGGCTCCGGTTTGACTGCTGATTCTTCAGTATTGACTCTGACTTTGGCATTTTTGGACTTTGGCCTTGATTTTGCACAGTCTTTTCCATTCCATGCTCAGTTTTGTCATTTTGGCTTGGTTTTCTGTCTTTTTGTTGATATCCACTTCCTGCACAATACAAATGCAAAACAAACATATATTTGGCAGTTTTTGTCTGTTTTTGGTCATTTAAGCTCGTTTTTAGAGGTAAAAGATATGTGTAATTAAGCACTTATCAGTAGGCCTTAGGAGAATAATGTTAATGCTTTGATGTCGCAATCTGCTTGAAGGCTTCACCTTGGAGTTAGCTCACATATTCCGTTACCTTTGTTTACGCCATGCCCTCAGTAATTGAAATGCCAAACACGTGTCCTTTTCACAGATGCAAAGTATCATTCTCCATGTGTCTATTCAACATAAACAGTTCCATCTGCTTTTCCCATGAACATACAAGTTTTTTTCCAGCATTCGGGTGGTTTAGTGTCACCATCAGAGAGAAGATTGAATAATCACAAGAGAACGACATGTGATATCAAAAGATACATTTGATCGATTGGTGGTAGAAAGAAATTGTGTTTGAAACGGATATGATGAGTCTAGACATTTAAACTACACGGGAATTTTACAAATCTTGACAAAACCTGAAGACAAGTGTTGTCTCACTTTAATTTACAAGTCAAGAAAAAACCGTATAATTTACAAATTAGTTATGTTAAGTCTTTGAATTTAATTTTCACCTAGTTTCGACAGTTCTCTTCGAGATCGACTAGTTCGATCCTCTCGTTCGATAGGGCCGTTTCGACAAACGAAAGTAGTCTCGTTCGATTAAAACTATACGACGGCTCGTTCGATCAAAACAAAAACCGCTCGGTTCGTATCGACACTGTAAGTAGTCTCGTTCGATTGACCACTAAAAAAGCCGCATCGTTTCGATCAAAAACTACAAAACACTCTGTTCTATCGACACTTAAGAAGCTCGTTCGATGAAACTAGAATCCCTCGTTCGAGTCAAAAACTAAAAACCGCTCGTTATTCACATTCGATATGTCTTGTTCGAATCCTCTAGTTCGATCCTAGCTATTACGAAACACAACTTTTCAAAACTCAAAAAAACACGATTTTTAACGATTTTTAGCAAAAAATTCTTGTACAACTAGTATTACTAACCCTATAGGAACAATAAAAATGAAAACTTTAAGGTTTTTAAGCCAAAAAATTTTTAACACTAATTTGATCTTTGTAAAGGTTTTGAACACTAATCAAACACAAAAATCTAAACACACCACTCCATGGCTCTTGATACCAATTGTAGAATACAAATAATCTTATGAATCAACCAAGAACAAGAAGTGAGATGTGGGTTGGATTGTTAGAGAAACTTGGATGGAATGGATGAATGTGTATTATGAATTATGGTAATGGAATAACAAAGTGAACAGACTAACAAAATAAAACAACCAACCCACTCCCAGTCTAGGATAGGGTGTAAAAATACCTACTAAGGCCGGCCCATGGGCTGTAGGTTGGCCACCCATGGGCTGGGCTCGTACTAGATTACTAATCTAATCTTTAAACTAACTACGATCTAAGAACTTTGTTACAACTTTGGAAGTGTGACGCGACCACATTTCGTGTTTTCCCAACAGTGTGGCATGGTACAAAGGAAATCATACTAAGGGAATTTTTGGGTTTATTCCGGAAGATTGAATAACATCACAACTCATGTGGAAGCTTTGGCTTTATGATGAAGTTCGTACACGACTTTGTTTGTTTTGTCATCATCAAATAGGGGAAGATTGTTGGGATTCTAGATTTGATGAGACAAAATAAATAAAAGAATGAAACATAAGGACTAAATCTAGCAGATTGGAATTCTACAAGTTGGTGAAGAATTATGGAAGATTTGGTCAAAGATATCAAAAGATGAAGATCTCCTTAAGAAGATAAAGATAACATAAGATATTTATTAATGTTTAAAAGATTTACTTGTTTATATCTTTATGTTAACTTCCTTTGTAAGTCATGATCTCTCTATATAAAGAGATCATAGACACATAGTTTTAGTATCTAGAAAAGTGTGTGTACACAGAAAAATGTGTGTGTGTGTACACTGGATTAATGTAGACGTCTAAGTTGGTGTATGTAGCCTCAAGGATCTTTGATTCCTGTTATAGGTGGTAACTGTTCTATACTGATCATATATAATTAGGGCTTGGTGGAAACGTTTAATGATAAAACCTTGTTTGATAATATATTGTTCTTTATTATTCCGCTGCATATTTATATTATCTGTAAAACATATCCTAAATGGGCTTAAATGATCTCCACAGTATATGGGTTGATGGGTGGGTTGGTTCCTTTTTTGTAACCTAGATTTACATCTAAGGGTGAAAAATTAGGTAAAAGTTGAGGCTCCGGTTCAACAACATTAGGAAATCCCTTAGAACTAAGAAAGATGTCGAATATTGCTAGTACCCAAGCGTAGATCCCCAAGTTATATGTGTTCCATAGAAGGTTCTACTCTATCAGGGTTCCTAAAAGGTTTCTTCTACCTTCTTTCGGGTGAGTCACGCGATCAATTACCTCAAATGATTGTAGGACTTGTGGGAGTACTTTGTGGCTTGGTTGATCCACCATAGCCTTATCATCTTATTGGATCTCATATAAGTCCTCATCATGTAACCATGCCATGCACTTAGGTATCCTAACTCTGACCACTTCATTCTCAACTACATTGAATCTTTAAATTGATATTGTTTGGTCATGAATAGTGCTAGATGGGTTTTTCCACTGTTAACGCATTGGGCACATCCTCAATGGTTTTTCCCATACTCTCAGCACTTTAATTCCCTAAGGTTCCCACCTCTGCATGTCAATGTCTATTGGTTATATCTATCGACAGTGATCACAATAGAATTAAGCAAGGGACCATAAAATACGAGCCCATTAATGAGGGGACTCTGTTTGATGTAAAGTTTTTGAACAGTCCATGTCATCGTAGAGATGATTAATCTTGATGTTTATGAAAACATCAAGATATTATTTAGAATGGGAAGGTTATGTTTTCGTGGTAAGTATTTGAAAAGGGTTGGTGTGGTGGTCTTTCATACATCTTGATGGTGAACGACAGTAGTGATTTTACAAAACAAAATAGCACCCAAGACAAAAGATATACTACAAGAAAGCTAATTGACAGAAATTAAATCTCACTTGATAGGAATCTTGTGAGTAGACCTAAGCTAGATAGGATCTGAAACCTACGCTATTCCCCAGGCGACGGCGCCAAAAACTTGATGCGGTCGTCGTAGGACTTCTACAAGAAGTTTTACAACTCCCTAGGCAGTGTACTTAATCGTTGTAGCATAGTATAGGCAAGGCTCTGGGTTGTTATCGTTCTCTAATAGGAAAAGCACTGTGAAGTCAGAACAAATTTTGCATAAGTCTTAAAGGTGAAGGAAGATTATTTTTGTATTTTTACTATTATAAAAGCAAGTAAACTTATGGTTTGAGAGTTGTTTTTATAAATCTAATTAACTACTAATTCTAATCTAATGGCAAGAACAATTATACAACGAAGCGTACTCACTTGGGATGCACTACTCCTTGCTAGCTATCTAATTCTACCTATTCCTTGTCACACTTAAGATGTAATGTGTAAGTATTTCCTAGGTCATGAATGGATTACACGAACCCGCCGTCTACTTAGTATTCCGCTAGAGCAACGCACACGTAAGGTAGTATGAAGACTATTACATGGCCCCTAGGAGTACACTAAGTGAATGTGAAATATCTTAAGAGTGGATTAACAATATTAGGGGGCAAGGTAGTATGAAGACTGTTACCCGATGGTATCCTTTCTACACAATCATGTTTCCCTAGACATATCAACAGCGATACAGACAAAGGCTGGCTTTCTAGAGCCTAACACGCACATTCATCAACAAGAAGCAATAGAAAACAAGAATTATAAACTATAATCAATTAGACTCATTGAATCTGTCACAAACAACAAGATCTATTCAATTAATGACAAGGTTCATGCAATCCCAAATTAATACTAGATGAATTAGCCAAGCATACTCAAGCAATATAAATCATAATCAACAAAAGGAATTGAAGACATGAATTAGGATAGATATGATAATTAAACCATCACAAGATATTTATGGAATGAATTAAGTCTTCTAAGTTGCTGGAAAAACACCTACCCAAACCCTTAAGTCGGCCCTAAGGTTTGAGGCTTGATAAAAACGAAGTTATGAGGTTGTATTTATAGGCAAAACCCTAACCAACCTTTGTGACGGCGTCACCAATAACATGTGACACCATTATAGCGACGTATTTCGGGAGGTTGTATATTTTCTCGTTCTGAACGTGTGAGCTATTGAATCGTCGAAATCCGAGTTCGTATGAAGGAGTTATGATCAAAACAATATCTGGTACTTCACGCGCGCGTTGAATGGTATTCTTAATCTCGTGACACCGAATCTTCTAGAGTTCCTTTAGGACGGCTATGTTATGATGCCGTCGCCAAATCTCTGACGCCGTCTTGATCTTCGTTGTGACAACGTCACGCTGTATCTGTGACGCCGTCTCCAACCACTGTAGAGAAATTCTTGAGCAATGTTGGTGTAGGTCTGTAATCTTGTCCGTTTCTTCTCTAAATGAGCCCAAGTCACGTGTAATTCTTCCAAATGCCTTCCAAATGCTAAATACCTTAAAAAGGAAAAGATTAAGTACCTATTTCGGGCATAAATGCACGATTTAGGGGGTTAAACGACCCCAAAAGTGTATAAAATGACACCTCATCAAATACCCCTACACTTGGGATTTGCTTGTCCTCAAGCAAATGGGTTTTTCTACCTAGACAATAGCAATATTAGGGTCATTTAACCTACTCTTTAAAAGTATTTTACAAACACAACAACCTTCTAGACCTCGTAATAACTGCACGAAAAGTATATACAAACACCTCGAACAAAAGTGTTTGGGATTCTCTCTTTCTCTCGGTTGTATAATAAATTATAACATAATGGGAAAACGGAAAATCAACACTCATTACCTGTCATAGCATATAAATTACCATATGCTTGGTAAAGGATCAAACCTCCACCGCTAGGCGCAAGCATTATTCATTACTATCTAAGAGGTCTTTTAAAGGGTTGTGGGGTGTAGGTGTAAGATAACATATAATGGAAACGGAAACCGACGATAAAAAGTGGTGAGGATTTGGGTGAATATTAGAGTGTAAAGGATAGCTAATTATTTATACTAATACAAAGACGTAGTTTGGTTGCTAAGCCAAGACTCGGACGAAAGGATATACAAACTATAACACAACACTAACATCAAAATCTTTCTTTTTTCTTTTCTCTTTTTTTTGAATAACATAATACTCAAAAACTTGGGGTTTATAACACAGTACCCCTACAACTTGCGCTTTTAACATAACTCGATATTTATAATCAAACTAATGACCAGATTTGAGGTGAGAATCAAAATAACATGGAGATCATCTAACAAACGTATAGGGGTATTTGACTTAACTTTTTCTTCCCCCAATCTTCGCGAAATAAATACTAACATGAATTCCAATCGTCCAAAACTGTAATATACAAGGAAAGGACTTAGCAACCGTGTACTACAAATAATTAACTTGGTTATAAACAAAATGTACTAAAAGTGAGTACATACAAGGTAGGCTAAGGCGATTTTGGTGTAACGATTGGTTTAAGGGTGACAATGCTCTTCATTAATATTCGGCTTAACTAGAAAATTACGAGAACCATGAAAAAGGATAGCTCGAAGGGTTGTACTAAGGGTATCCTGCACTAAAGATGAGTGCATGGCAAGGAATGTGGATAGTTTATAGAATGATCGATGTGACCATCATAACAATTACAATGTTTAAAACATGGTTATAAAACCTAAGAAGAAAGAGAGCTCCCCCATAAAACTCATCTGTAATCTCTTGTGCATTATCAGCTCCAAATCAACACATAAAGACTTTTTTGTAGACCCAAAGATGATGTCATCAACATACACATGTACTAATAGAATATCACCTTTGTCCTTCTTGATGAACAAAGTCTTATCTATAGTGCCTCTTCTAAATCCATTTTTCCAATAAGTAGGTAGACAAGGTCACACAATACCAGGCCTCTAGAGCATGATGTAGAACCATATAAAGCTTTTCTACCATTATAAAAACTTTTCATTGACACTGTGGATCTTCAAAACTAAGGAGGTTGGCACACATATACCTTCTCTTCAATACTACCAATATAAAAAGGCACTCTTCACATCCATTCTGAACACAATAAACCCCGATAAAGAAGCTAAGGCCAAAAATTAACCTGATTGCTTCTAACCTAGACACATGATCAAAAACCTCATCATAATCAAATTCCTTATTCTTGGGTGGTAACCTGTGTCACCAGTCTTAGCTTGTTTCGCCAAACCTCAATACCTCTATCATCTTTTCTTGTTTTTGGTACACCCATTTAGTAAACAATGGCTTCTTTTGCCATGTGGTAAATCAACCATAGTCCAAACTTTCTGTAATTTAAACTGTAGGAGCTCATCCCGCATTGCTTTTATCCAGCTTGGATCTGTCAAAGCTTGGATCACCTTTTTGGGTTCTACTTGTGATAGAAAACAAGCAAACAGACAATTTGTTAAAAATCATATTATGGTTTAGTTTTCTTTGTTCTAGAATTTAAAACTAAACATACCATGTTCAGTCACATTCTTTATCATCCTTCTGGTTTTGATTGTGCTGAATGTAATTCCACTGAAATGTTCAAGTTGATGATCCTTGTAAAACTCTTTTTGTAGTTGGAAAAAGCACTGAAGTACATTTGACCAAATGTTTCATGTCACCTCACAAACAACTTCTTCATCATCATCAGAATAGACAATCTCTTCCAAATTAGGCATATTTGGATCATCAATACATCCATAGACTATATTCTCATCAACAACATTATTATCTATGTTACATCACAAACTGTAGACAAACATTATTAATTTTTGTTAGAGTTGTTGACATTTGCATCCCTGCTCATGATAACTCTGCCTCCTCTGTATTTAGCACCCTCACTATCTTCATTCTCTTGATGTTCAGAATCTATATTTTCCTCCTCCCCTGATGGTTTGAATCCAGCATCAGGAGTATCCTTTGAACTTTTAGAGATTGATAGATCAGATGTCAACAATGGTAGCCATTAAAATAAAAAAATAAAAACTTTTTTTTTGTATTTGTTTTTTTTTTTTGATCAGTATATTTTATTCCTATCTTGACATGCATCAATTTTTCTTTGTACCTCCATTACCATTATATTGATTTCCTGCAACAACTGGCTTATAGTTCATAGAATTTGTTAGTGCATCTATATCAAAAAGCCAATTAGGTCCACTTCCTGCAATATTAGATGTATTTTCACTAAATTGTACATGCAGGTTCTCTTCTACTATCCTAGTTCTACTGTTGAATACTCTGAATGCTTTGCTATTGGTAGAGTATCCTACAAAGAACCCTTCATCAGCCTTTCCATCAAATTTACCTAGGTGATCTATGGTATTAAGGATTGTAACAGGACACCCAAATGGTCTCATGAAGCTTAAGGCAGGTTTTCTACCTAGAAAAAGTTCATAAGGGGTCTTGTTGTGAGGCTTGATAACTAACACCCTATTTTGGACATAACAAGCAGTATTAACTGCTTCAGCCCAGAAAGTTGTTGGCAATTTTGAATCAGCTAGCATAGTCCTAGCAGCCTCTATTAGTGTCCTATTTTTCCTTTCAGCTACTCCATTTTGTTGTGGAGTCCTAGCAACACTAAATTCCCTCTTAATACCCTTCATTTCACAGAACTGATTCATGACCCTATTCTTGAATTCAGTCCCATTGTCACATCTAATCACTTTCACCCTAAGGTCTATTAGATTTTCTATGCCTGTTATGAATGTTTTAAGGATTTCACTAGTTTCATCCTTAGTGGCTAAAAAGAAAACCCAACTAAACCTACTAAAATCATCTGTGACAACTAGGCAGTACATCTTTTTCATTAAACTCTTTACAAATGTTGGGCCAAACAAATCCATGTGCAACATTTGTAATGGTTGGCTGATTGAACTGACTGTTTTGGTCTTACAAGAAGCTATGTGTTGCTTTCCCTTCTAACAAGCAACACAGGTTTGATTAATTTTAAAAAGTTTTGAAGGTAAACCTCTTACAAGATTTCCCCTTACCAGTTTATTCATTGTTTTGAAATTTAGATGTCCAAACCTCCTATGCCAAAGATTAGATTCATCTGGTGTGGCTTTTGCAAAGAGACAAGTGAGACCTCCTTGAGGAACAACATTCTTTAAATCAACACTGTACATGTTATCCTTTCTAGGAACTTTAAGCAAAACATGACTTTCATCAGTTAACTTAAAGTTTAGAGACAGAACAACACATTCAGTATCAGTAAAAAGAACACTATTCTTCTTGTCACATATTTGTGAGACACTAAAGAGGTTAAACTTTAGTTCCTTTACAAAATACACATCTTTAAAATCTAATTTACCAGTTCTTATTTTACCTTTCCTAGTAATTTTCCCTCTTTTGGAATTACCTCCAAAGGCAAAAAAATCCTCTATCAATTTCTTCATAATCTGTAAGATAGGATCTGTTTCCTGTCATGTGCCTAGAGAATCCACTGTCAATCACTCCTTTATCCTTCAAATCTTGTTGTGGATTGCCCTGCACATAATGGTAGGAAAATTAGTTTCTTTTGGGGACCCAAGCCATTACTGACTTGGATCTGCCTTATGCATCAATATAGTCAAATCTTTTAAAGGACATTGATGCACCATTATTTCTGGAGACATGGTTTAAAACTTTGTGCTTTTGTCTCCAAACCTAACATGCTGAGGTCTTAACAGCATTTCTTTTGTTTCCCTTAACAGCACTAAGAACTGCTTTTGGTCTAGCAGTATTAACCCTTATGTCCTTAACAGTATTAACATTTTTAGTGAAATTACTGTTATTAGCTGTTGTTATATTGTTAAAAGGCCTTCTAGCAGTTGAATATGCATTATTAATAACCTTTTTCATGGGTCCTGCATTATTCACTGCTGTTCTTGGTTGAACAGTATTAACTGGTCTAGCAGTATTAAATGAAATTGAGCCAGACCTAGTTAAGACTGTTCTTGGAACCATGTTACTTTTTGGACTGGGGTGAGTTAATTTAGAGAAATTCTGTTTGTTCACCCTTTGAACATTGGTCCAAACTGGTTTTGCAAATCGTCCATTATTATACCAGTTATTGCAATTATTTTTCAAATGATCAAAACTACCACACACATGACAAGCTTTGTTGAACATCTCAAAATCACTTCCTAATTTTTGAGACATCTGTTGGTTCTAGTTTCTCTTGTTCCCTCTAGGACTAGGTATGTTTTGCCTATTTTTATCAACTGATGTTTTCTTAGGAGATTTTACTTGCTCAGTAGACTTAACAAAGTTTATCTTAGTAAAACTAGGTTTATTAAATATCTTAACTGTTTTAACCTTATGCACATTTTCTTCATCACTATCAGATACCCATTCCTCAATAATTGGGGCTCTATTTTCTTTCATAGCAGTCTTAGGTTCATTAGTCTCAACAGTAAGCTTTTCAACTATAGACTCAGTAACAGACTCATTCACATCAATAAAATCATCTAGACTAGGATAAACTAAATTAGGTTTTGGTGGCATAAAATTCCCAGTATATGGAGGTGGGACAACATCATACCCTAATCTTGTTTTACACTTATCTATTATCAGACTGTCTAGAAGTTTACTTAGGCTCTTTGATGAATTTTCAAATTTTTGTACTGTAAGTTAAACCTCATCCTTTTCTTTTGTAGTCAACTCTAACTTCCTTTTAAGCTCTGTAATATCTAAATCTCTTAAATAGATTTCATGTTTTAAGAGTTTTATTTCTTCCTCATACACAGACTCATTTTTCTTAAAGACTAACAGTCTAGCTTCTACAGATTCTAAACCAGTTTTATAAGAGACAACACTTATCCTAGTTGTTCTTAAGTCTTTAACTAATTGTTCATTTTGTTCTTTTAGATCTTTTACACATTCTAAACAAGATGAACAACAATTTGAGTCTTTAGATACCTCAGAGTTTGTAGAAGAACTTGAACTTGTTAAAGAATAAGCCATGAGAGCAAAATTAGTTGGACATTCTTCTGCTTGGTCACTCTAATCATAGCCAAAGCCATCACACTAAGACACTAAGGCATATGAAGTAGTTTCCTCAACTGGCACAATCCTTCTGGTAGGCTCCCTGTTCATGCTGTCTTGATTCTTGGGTGCTCTGCACTCCCTTGAAAAGTGTCCTCTCTTGTGATAGTTAAAACACTTCACCTTGGACTTGTCAAACCCAATTATTTTTTTGTTGGCCATGTCCAGCTTCCTTCCAGTATTCTTTAGGAATCTTCTTGCCCTCATAGTCAGCATAGCAATGTTCCACCTCAAGTCCATCTCTTCTAGATCATCAGGATGGATTTGTTGTAGATCTTCATTATCAAGCTGTGGAATACTTGGTTGGCTAGCAAAGAAGGAATAAATCATAGCATCACTCAAATTTTCAACAGTTGTTGAGCTATCAGCAGCACCCTGAGTGCTAGCAGTATTAACACCCTGAGAAGTATTAACTGTTCTAGTTGCATTGTTAGTGCTGCTAGAGGATAGAAAGGCTACATTGTGTGAGTTTGTGGTTGAGCTAGATGTCCCCTTGACCTCTGATTCATAAGCCTTTAGGTTGTTAAAGAGGTCATCCAAACTCAATGTCTTAATCTCTGGTTTGTTCCTCCACACAATAGTATGCATAGTCCATTCTTGTGACAAACTTCTCAAGAACTTCTGATTGATGTCTTCTTGAGGGATAACTTCACCATGCATCTCCAGTTGACTAATTAGCTTTTGAAGCCTTTCATAGGTTTGCTCAATCACTTCTGTGCTGGATGCAACAAAGTTTTCATATTGCTGCTTCAGAAGATTTTTCTAAGTTTTCTTTGTAGCAGTATTACCTCCAAATCTATTCTCAATAGCCTGCATCAGTGTCTTAGCATCCTTGTATGAGTTGAACTTTAATTGATGCTCATTAGGTAAGGCCATCAACAAAGTGCTTCTTGCCTTTAACTCTGCCCTTCTTTGTGCCTTCTCTTCAACACTTGTAGGAGGGATAACAGTCTCCTTACCATCAATAGTTTTTGTTACTATGGGTGCATTACCATTTTCTACGATCTCCCATAGAGTGTAATCAATGCACTGTAGGTAATACTCCATCCTCATCTTCCAGAGATTATACTTACCAGGTTGGAGTATGGGTAGCTTGATGGTTTGAGTAGATTAAGAATCCATTTCTTCTTGATAAAGTAGATCTTGTGTGTAGTAAAGGTTCTTCTTATTCAAAGCTTCTCACAAGCTCTGATACCACTTGTTGATCCCAATAGAATAGATCTTACTTAGCTTGTATAAGGCTAAGTTGTATTGAATAAATCCAAAACAACTATGATAGAAACTTTGATTGTGAATATCAAAGACTATGCGGAATCTAGTCAATGATACTAAGAAGAATTTCAATGAAACAGTAATGAATAAGATCAATAATAAACAGTTTATCAAACTTTCAGCCTCAATATAATACGAACACTCTTAATAGTGTTAGGGTTACAAAACCTTGAAGCTAATCAACTTAGGTTAAACTATGATTAGAGTATATGAGATATATCTAACCTAATACCCTAGGACCTCCTTTTATACACCAAGGAGTCCTACTGGGCTTACGATCTATTCCTATTGTGATCGTGATCTTTTCCTTAATTATCTAACTTAACACATATCTAATAAGCAGTACTAACCAATACAACAGTACTAACTTATACAAACAGTCTTAATTTGAGCAGCATCAATATTAATCTAACAGTAGTAACTAACACTAGTAGTAGTAACTTTTGTGCTAGCAGTACTAACTACTTAGAATATATTATTCAGTCTTCACTAGCAGTAGAAACTATAACCAGCAGTAGTAACTTCAACAACACTAAGAAGTCTTTTAATCCCAACATCTGGTCTTAGCAATACTTTCTACTCATGTAGAAGGTAAACCATTTGTGTTGGAATTGACATCTTTCTTAGTGATGACATGAGGTTATGAAATAGTGATTGTTTTTGTCCTAACGCTTGCTTTTACATGTTTGTTAGTCATAAAATTATCTACCCTAGAGTTCATGGTAGGATTAATCATAAACATTCTTGGGGTAATCACTTTCGTGTTATTCATAACTTTTTATTCTTGAGTTTTTGATATCGAGTGTGAAGTGACTGGTTTTGGAAATGGAGTGACAAAATAAAGTTTTCTTCATGAGGATGAAGGTGGTTTTCCCAAGATAGATGGTTTTGCAAACTTAGTATTCACACTCGTACCTTTCATCGCATTATGGTGTTTAGAAAACTTGGTATGTAACTAGACTCTTAACGTAGCGTTTTCATAAATTGTATCATTAAGTTTTTCTTGAAAAGAGTCAGTTATGATTTTGGTTTGAGCCCGTGTCACTTTGATAAAGTCAAAAAGGTTCTTGTATGTTGTCTTAAGATGTTCATTTTCTTTTGCATAATTCTGAACCTGAAATTCTAATGACACGTTATCATCTTCTAGTTTCTGAGACAAAGGATCAAGGGTACTTGATGCACACTTCGTATCACTATTCTTACCCTTAAGATCTCCCAACTGAGCTTGCAACTGTTCAATTTGGTTTTGCATGTCATTATAAGCTTTATCATACGAAATCTTGTCATATTTATATTCCTCACATTTTTATACCAATTATTCCAAAGAACAACATATTCTTTTTCCTTTTTGATAATGCAAGATTCAAGTTTTTCTTTCATACGATCAAGCTCAGTTTGAAGATTTGATGTATCTACAACAGGATTATTTTACACAATAGACATAATATCTTGACTAAGAACTACTCTCAAGAGACGCTCGATTTCAAGCCTTATGCTTAGCAAGAGATTCATCAACTTCGTTTGTAAGAGATTTGAAGTCTCGAACGAATTTAGCTGCTTCTTCAAAAATTGTATTTTGAATTTTGAACTCTAGCATCAACTTGGTTAACGATAGGGAAAATTTCATCTTTTACAATTTTAAGAAACTCTTGATGAGCATAAGATGACCAATTGTGTATATCTAAAGTCATTTTTTGTTTGACAACACGTTGAAGAGTCACAATGGTGCTTTTTACCTCATTTAGAAATTTTCGTGCAACACTTAAAGAAGTATCATCCGAAATCTCTTCATATGGTATTGAAATTGATTTAGAAACACTGGTAGTTTTTGAAGTATTTGAAAAATATAACTCTTCACGTGACTTGGCATTTTGAGAAACAAAAACCTCTGAAAGATGATTAATCTTTGCATAATTTGCCAGTTTTATTTCTTTGTTCAATTGTTTCATTTTTAAGCAACTCTCTTGAGCAAGTTGCAGTGTCTCCTCCGAATGATACACAACAGGAGGATCATGGTTTTCTAATAAAACTTTGCCATTATACAAACTCTATAAGGCAATGGCTTTTCTAACTGCTGTAGCTTCTTCAAGATTCCCTTTAACCAATAATCAACTTAGAACTTCTTCTAATCCAAGAAACGAAGCCACTATTCAAGACGGCAGAGTCACAATGCAACAAGTTCAGAGGAGACAAGGGCAAAGTTATTCTGGTAATGGTTATAAGGGTAATGCTACTAGTTTTGGAGGAACTAATGCAAGTAGATAGGCAAGGGTTGTTAAATGCTACAACTGTCAAGGTGAAGGACATATGGCTAGGCAATGCACTCAACCTAAGAGACCAAGGAATGATGCATGGTTTAAAGATAAATCAATGTTGGCTGAAGCTCAGGAAGCTGGTCAAATTTTGGATGAAGAGCAACTCGCATTTCTTGCAGATCTAGGGATTCCAGACGGTTAAGCTGTTTAGACAATCATTCCAAACAATGCTGCTTTCCAGACTGAGGATCTTGATACTTATGATTCTGACTGTGATGACATCCTCAAATGTAAAGGCGGTTTCTCTATGGCCAATATTTCCAACTTTGGTTCTGACGTATATCTTCGACGGTACCTCATTCTGAAACCTATCTTAATGATATGGAAAATCAAAGTGTGCATGCAATGCATGATTTTGAAAAAACACCAGTTGTAGATTTTACAGATAATGAGATACATAGTGATAGCAATATCATTTTGTACTCTCAATATTTGCAAGAAACACAACAGGCAACTGTTTAAGATACTAATTTGCAGGCACAACAAGATTCACTGATTTTATCTGTGATTGAACAAATGTCAGAACAAATAATTAATCATGTTAATAATTATGAAAAGGCTAATAAGGAACAGAATAATGAAATCGGTCAATCCGCTGAGCTTGAGAGATATAAGGAACGAGTCAAAACTTTTGAACAACGTCTTAATATTGATTTAAGCAGTCGTGAAAAATGATTGATTCTCAAATGGATGATACGATTAAAGAGAAGCTAGCACTAAAAGAACAAGTTGACTCACTTAAGCAAAATCTTTCTAAACAAATCAAAGAAAAGGAATCTTTATTGCAAACATTCACTGTTTTCAAAAACGAATCCAAAGAAATGGAAAATAAATATATGGAAAATGAAATTAATTTGGAAAAGAAGATCAAGGAACTTGATAATATTATTTATAAAGTGGCTCAATCTGCTCAAATAGTGCATATGTTAACAAAGCCACAAGTTTTTTATGATAATGCTCACAAACAAGCTCTAGGTTATCAAAATCCTTTTTATCTCAAGAAAGATCAGCGGATAAAACCAACCTTGTATGATGGTATTGTTATTTAGATAAATTGTTGTCTTATGCTTGTGATTGATGGTGAAGATACATAATTTAGAAGAAGATGTGAACAAAAATATCTCAGTGTTTTGATAAAGATCTTCTAAATGAAATAATGGAAGTACAAACAATTTTTGACCAAATGGAAACTGCTGTTCAATAGTCTTTAGTTGACAAACGATGTTTAGAAATTGCTAAGAAAGAACTCCTTTTGGAAAATGATCAACTTTTACAACAAATCATGTCTCAAGATGTTCTTTTAACTGTGATGAATTCTATGTCTGTGAATGGTGAATCTGTGAATGTGGAAACACAAAGAAGTGAATCTTGTGATAAGTGTTTAAATTTTGATGTTGAGTTTTTGAAATCAAAACAGGCGTATAATGATCTTTTGAAAAATTACTCACAACTTGAAAAACATTGTATTTCTCTTGAATTGACAATACAACTAAATCAAGAAATTTTTCAAAAAGATAAATCATGTGATAATCAAAATGCTCTTGAAATTCTAGAATATTTTGAGATTAATGATTTAAAAGCTCAGCTTCAGGACAAAGACACTACCATTTGTAAACTGAAGGAAAT
Source organism: Tanacetum coccineum (assembly GCA_026074375.1). NCBI lineage: Eukaryota > Viridiplantae > Streptophyta > Magnoliopsida > Asterales > Asteraceae > Tanacetum > Tanacetum coccineum. Next base: position 42,094 of record BQNB010019555.1, on the reverse strand, counting down.
TATTAAATCTTTGAGAGGAAATAATAAGGAAGAGATTGTAAACTATGATAGATGTGAACTTGAGACCATAAATGAGAAACTGGAAAATAGTGTGGCAAAATTGATTTTGGAAAACAAGCGTCTTTGTAAAGAAAGTAATATGGTGGGGAAAGGTTTTTTAAAGATCAGTTTGATTCAATCAAAAAGACATGTGTTCATACTAAAGAACATAGTGACTCTTTAATTGACAAACTGGACTTAAAATCTGCTAAAAATGAGGATTTAAAAGCTCAAATTCAAGATAAGGTTTTTGTGATTACATCATTAAAAAATCATATTAAGAAATTGTTTATAGTGTTGCACAAATACCAAATGCCACCACTATTGTTCCAGGCATGTTCAAGCTTGATTTAGATCCTTTAGCTCCTAAGGTATTGCAAAATAGGGATGCTCACATAGACCATCTTAAGCAAACTCAGGAACAATGTAAAACCCACATGAAAATACCAGGAAGTTTAAAAATTTAATAAATAATAAAGTCTTACAAGTAAACGTATGAAATTAATATATATCACGACAAGTTATATTCAAGAAATTAAAATTTACGAAAAGCACGAATACGCGGGAAATACGAAAGTTTGTCACGAAAGATAAGAATCATTCTTTCTTCTTGGGCCTCCTAGCCGGCGCCCATTTCTTAAGAAAAAGGCCTATTTCATTAATAATAAGCCCAAAAGCCAAGAATCTATAAATATATATCTAAGTATCATACTCATTTTAAAAAAATAAAATTAAAGAAACCCTAGGCTCTTCTATATTCGGCCGGCACCACAAGGGAGAAAACAAGAAGAAATTTTGAGCTTTTGGTTCGTGATCCATTGGTGTTTACGTGTTCTTGTCATTCCTAGATCGATTCCCGTAATCGGTATATTATTACCTCTTTCCTTTCCTTCTTAATTTTAAAGGTGTGCATGCATGAAATATGAAATAACATGAAATCATAAATCCATACATGAAATTATACAAGAAAAGTGTGTTAACTATGATGTAAAATGAATATTTCACTCGTTGCTTAGACCATTACTTTTGCTTGGGAATTAAAATAAAGGGGTGTTCGATGGCTATAGTGTGCTCGACAGAAAGGGGTCGACGAGCCCTCGTGGCTCGACGCATGATTTTGTGGCCTTGGGATGTTGTCGTGTGGTGTGTGGCTCGAACAAAGACCAAGCCGAGACCCTAATGGTTTCGGCACATGGTGGTTATTGGTTGGGGCTCGGCACAAGTGCTTTTGTGGCCTCATGCTGAGTCGTGTATGGTTTGACCGAAAAGGGAAGCAAGCCAAGAGCTTATGGCTCTAGTCATACATATCACATTGGCCGAGTGGGTAAAACACGCCGAGACCCACAAGGGTGCTCGCATTATAAGTTTTGGTCCGGTTGGCATTGTTGTCTCGAAAAGGAGACAGGGACGAGTCCCTAGTGGACTCGGCTCATGGGTTGTTTTGGTTTCGAGTTACGTTGTCACGTAATGTTTAATTTAATATGCATCGTCTTTTAAAACCAAGCGAAATATTAAAACGAACATGGAATGTTTAAATCGTTCAGGGTGCGTTTGGTTTACGAGAGGTTTATAAATGGGCAGTGGGTTTGTGTTATATTTTAAAAATGAAACGTCTAGTCATTTCGTTTGGTTGGTTTTTAACAAGTAACGGGTTTGTGTCGGGAAATTTATAAAAACAAGTAAATAGATCACGAACGTAAATTATGTTTATATTTTAGTCCCTTAACTATAATTAATTACTATTTATACCCTGAAGTATTATAATACCTTTGATATGTTACATAATTACTATAATGGGAAACTTATTAATTATGGAAAGTGTTAAACATGGAAATAACCTATTTATAGAAACCTGCTATTAATGGAAACCTGCTATTTTAGAAAACTTACTATTTATAGAAACCTGCTATTTTTGGAAACTTACTAAATAAGGAAAGTATTATTTTTAGAAAGTCTATTTAGAGAAAGTCTATTTTGGAAACTTACTATAAGCAGAAGCTGCTATTTTGGAAAGTACCTATTATAACAAGATACTAATCATTGAATGTTCTAATCAAGGAAATATACTAATTATGGAAAGTTACTAAAAATAGAAAGTTACTAAAAATGGAAAGAACCTTTAATCTTTGTAAACAGTAACTTATATATGTTCCTTTAACTTGTATGATCGCATTAAGCAGGAGTGGCTGTCATCTTCTTATCCATCTCTTTCCGTTACTGCCTGAGACATAAGGTAAGGATATTCCGTCCTATCAGTTAAAGGACATTCTTTCTTTTCTGATTCATCCCCTGAAACTGCTATGATTCCCATTTTTATGTCTTTTGCCTTGATCCTTTTACATGTTTGATTTTCAAGACTTATTCTATTGCTCCGAGCTATATATATGCATGACCATGATTTACATGACTTACCACCTAGTCATGGAGGTACCATGACCGTGACACATGAGGCACCTGTGTCACGACTCTTTCGCGTTGAGAGTGATTTCACGCGGCGTCCCTTTTCATGTTACCAGTTATATTTCATGTTTGGCCATCATTATTATTCAGGGGCGTATGGGTGCATCTCCTAGCTTTACATGTTTCACAGTTCATGGTGATTGGTTGGTGTGTGCTTACATCCTCATCACATTGGAGCTGATCCCTTTACCCATATTATTATAGAGTCACCCTCTTTTACATGTTAGGCAGCCCCTCTATATTGCATGTATTCACGACATTATTATTATGACATGTATGATTATATGAGCTCGTGGGCATTCCTTATTATTTATGTTTATCTCTCTAGTGTTTCTCTCTCTAAAAACTAGCCCGATCCAAGAATCGAACCCGTGTTATGATATAAGATATACCACACGCATTCTCCAGGTTTCCCCATGACACTCATGATCTTTCCGCTGCTTTATATTTATTATCCAGGATTCATACTTATTTGAATGTAACAATAATATAGGCAAGTGACCCGCAATACGAGTCGGCATAAAGAAAGAGATTCTTATACGGCAGGTGTGCTTAGGAAGTGACCATTTAGCTTCCTTTCTTTTTATCGCAGACACTTTGATGTGCTATACTATCTTGGACACATGTTTTAGTCCTTTAGACTTCTTTTACGCTATTCATGTTGATCTCATAATCGGGAGCCGATGTTTGATTCCGGCTTTCCATCATGTTCTATGTTATCATTTATGACTTTATGACTTTATGCCTTTATTATGCTTTGATATGACACCATGATTATGACGTTTCGGCCTCCTTTCCGGAGTGGGTTGTTACAATTATGGTATCAGAGATAAAGGTTTCGACCTGTAGGCTCTAAAACTTGACCTGTGAGGATTGGGTAGACATTAGGTTCCTTCAGAATCGACGTTTATCTTCTGTCGCGTTTTGACCTTTTAACCGTTTAATCATTAAACCCTTTTTGCAAATGTCAGATGGTGAACACTCGTACTGATGCTGAACTCGCTGCGGCCGTTAAGGCAGCCGTGGATGCCATGCTTCCACATATTCGCGAGCAGGTTCGCGAAGAGTACCGCACTACCAATCACTATTCATACTTGGCTTGAGCGCTTCAATAAGCAGAAACCCCGTTCGTTCGAGAAGGCAGTAGCCCCTGTTGATGCTGAGAATTAGATCTCCCATATTGAGAAGATCTTCGACGTGATGGATTGTAATGATGCGTTTAAGACCAGATTGGCTGTGTATAAGTTCGAGGGTGACGCGTTGGCTTGGTGGAAGGCCTATAAGCAGGCCAAAGGAGGAGATGTGTGGGTCCTTACTTTGACTTGGGCAGCTTTCAAAGAGCTGTTCTTTCTTCAGTTTTTCCCTTGAGCCGAACAAGAGCGATTGATATTAGGAAAATATTGTAAACAGACTTAATACTGTTAGTATTAAAGTTAAGTCTGTTAGTTATAGTTAGTACTGATAGAATTTTCTTGGGCAGGCTGCTGGCACTGCAGAAGAGCAGGCGAAGAACTATCGTTGGGGTCTTCACAAGTCGATCCTCGACCATGTCATGTGTCTACCGTTTACGGATGTTGCCCAGGTTGCGGATGCTGCTCGCAACTTAAGATCCTTCGTGACAAGGAGGATTATGATAGGTCTGAGCAGTCGAACAAGAGGCATAAGAGTGAGGACCAGTATCAGCAGGCCACTCAGTAGAGTAGTTCGGAGTCACGGTCAGAATAATGACCGCCATGGATCCAACAGGCAGGGCGGTGGTGGTAACAACAACAACAACAACAGCAGCAACAACAATAACAACTACTCTAGCGGCAATAACAGGAGTTCCGGTGCTGGACACGACCAAAGGAATAGAGGTCAGCAATTCCACCGATCTACCAGTTCTGATTCCCAGCAGTCTAGGGTACCCTCTGAGGGTTATACTCACCCTGTTTGTGCCACGTGTGGACGTAGACACTCAGGAGAGTGTCGTCGTGCTTCTGGTACTTGCTTCAAATGCGGCCAGGCTGGTCATCTTCAGCGGGATTGCAAGAAGAACACTGGGGCAGGTACGTCTGGTCATGCCAACAAGAAGCCAGATGCATCCGGCCGTGTCTTTGCACTTACACAGGATCAGGCCGCCAATACTTCAGGTACAATCACTGGTACATTATTTATCTTCGGTCGTGCAGTGTTTGTTTTATTTGATACGGGTGCGACACATTCCGTGATATCTACCACGTTTGCCTCATGTTTTACTATGACACCCGTATTACTTGATCATGTATTATGTATATCCACGCCTCTGAAGGACTCCGCTCGTATTACCCATGTGTATGGAGATCTTCCTCTACAGTTTGATGACAAGATTCGTTCAGTTAATGCACTTCCCTTAGACATGTGCGAGTTTGACATGATTCTGGGTATAGACTGGTTAGCAGTACACCGTGCTTCGGTTGACTGCCATTCGCGTCGTGTTATATTCGGTGACATTCATGCTCCTGAGTTCATTTATCAGGGTTCCTTACCGGGGAAATCTATGAGTTGTAAAACCCATAAATTTTGTTTTCTATTTCGAGGACGAAATTTTTTTTAGAGGGGAAGAGTTGTAAAACCCGCATTTTTGAAATTTGAGTTTTTCATTTCAAAATATTAATTTTGAAATATAACCTATGGTATATGAAAAGAATTTGAAAATAAAAACCTTAAGTTATGGATTTTTGGAAATAATGGTATTTTGGTATAAAGTATTTAAATTAAAAAAAAAAAAATTTTAGTAGATAAGCATTAGAAATTTGGAAGTAATTATTGTGTATATCTAAAAAGGGTAAATTTGACTTAGTTGTGATAATTAAGGAATATAGTGTAAATACTTTTGGAAACAAGTGTGTAATTGTCTGCACAGAGATTATGTACGACTACCGTGAATTGAACAAGATCACCAATCGTAAACGTTATCCACTTCCACGTATCGATGATTTTATTTTGACAGCTTCAGGCGCTAAACAGTTTTCCAAGATTGATTTACGAACTGGTTACCAATCAGTTGCGAGTGAAATAGCAGGACATTTCCAGGATTAGCTTTTCCGCACACGTTATGGAGTCATTATGAAATTCTTGGTTTATGCCTTTTGGTCTCACGAATGCTCAGCTGGTATTTATGACTTGATGAACGAGTTTTTTTATGAATTCTTGGACAAGTTCCGTCATCGTGTTCATTGATGAAATTCTGTCTTCTCTAAGTCTAAAGAATAACACTAGAGCATCTCCGCACTATTCTACAGATTTTTACGACCAGGAGAAATAATATGCCAATTTTTCCCAAGTGCGAATTTTGGTTGAGTAAGGTGGCATTTCTGGGTCACATTGTTCAGCAGAAGGAAAATTTACAGATGGAATCCGGCGAAGGTTGAGGCTATCACCAAATGGCCAAGACCGACGTCTGTGACCGAAGTACGGAGTTTTCTTGGATTAGCAGGTTATTACCGCAGATTCGTAGAGGGTTTCTCACGATTAGCCTTACCCTTAACTAAGCTTATGCGAAAGGGTGAGAAGTTTGTATGGAACGAAGAGCGAGAAAAGAGCTTTGAAGAGCTTAAGCAACGTTTGGTTTCCTCGCCTATTCTTACTCTTCCATCTGGTTCAGGTGGATTTAATTTACAGAGATGCTACTAAAAAGTGTCTTGGTGTGTAACATAGGCAGCAAGGGAAAGTGCCGATTGCTAGCCCAGGACACCTAAAAGCCCTATGAGGTTAACTATCCTACTCATGATCTGGAGTTAGCAGCCGTTGTCTTCGCTCTCAAAATTTGGAGACATTATCTTTATGGCGAATCATGTGATATTTTTACCGATCATAAGAGTCTCAAATACATTTTCACTCAGCGAGAATTGAATATGAGACAGAGACGTTGGTTGGAGTTACTAAAGGATTATGACACCAACATTCAGTACCATCCGGGTAAAGCAAATGTGGTGGCTGATGCTTTGAGTAGGAAGTCGGGTATGATAGCTGGTATCAAGGTGGAAGAAGAGATTATTCGTGACCTTGAGCGTTTGGATATCGAGTTATGTGTTCGTGGACAGAATGGTTTCTGGGCTAGTCTGAGGGTTGAGCCTAACCTAATTTCACAGATCAAGACAGCTCAGAAGGATGACGGAGAAATCTGGGCAATTATTCAGAATATTGATCAGCAGACCGAGTTTCGCATTGATGACGATGGCATTTTGTGGCAGGGTACTAAATTATGCGTACCAGAGGATCCTACACTTCGAGAAGCCTTGATGACTGAGGCTCATAGTTCTCCATTTTCGATTCATCCAGGTTCGACGAAGATGTATCACGATCTCAAGCAACACTTTTGGTGGAGTGGTATGAAGCGCGATGTGGCTACGTTTGTGTCAAAGTGTTTAACATGTCAGCAGGTTAAGATTGAACACCAACGTGCAAGTGGACTATTGCAACCGTTAGAGATTCCTGTTTGGAAGTGGGACGAAATATCCATGGATTTTGTTACCGGGTTACCACGGACTCAGAGGAAGCACGATGCTATCTGGGTTGTTGTAGATCGTTTGACTAAATCGGCACATTTTCTTCCTATCCGTAAGGATTACCCCGTTAGTAAAATAGCAGAAATGTTCCAACAAGAAATTGTTCGATTACACGGTACTCCATCAGCGATCGTGTCAGATAGAGATCCACGTTCACGTCCTCTGTTCTGGAAAGGGTTACAGAAAGCTTGAACCAGGCTCAAGTTTAGTCCACAGCTTTTCATCCTGAGACATGACGGACCATCGGAAGCTACGTTCAAAACATTAGAGGATATGTTACTTCATGTGCATTAGAATGGGCATGAAAGTGGGATGACAAAATAAGTTCTATGGAGTTGCCTACTAACCAAGTTGGCATGCGAGCATTAAAATGCGCTCCTTTTGGAAATGTTGTATGGTAGGAAATGTCGTGCGCCTATTTGTTGGGATCAGGTTGGGGAAGCGTATTATCTTCTAGAGGGTCGGAGATGATTGAGGTGACTAATGAAAAGGTCGCCGTCGCCAGGGAAAAGCTTAAGGAAGCTCAGACTCGTCAGAAGAGTTACGCCGATAGGCATCGCAGAGCATTAGAGTTCCAGCCGGGTGAGCATGTTTTCTTGAAAGTATCACCTACACGTGGAGTCAGGCGTTTTGGTATCAAGGGCAAGCTTAGTCCTCGTTTCATAGGACCGTTTGAGATCTTGATCGCGGTGGTGAAGGTTTCCTATCGTTTGGCTTTAACCTCCTCAACTATCTCATGTTCACAACGTGTTTCATGTATCATTACTCAGAGGTTACAAGTATCATCCTCTTCACGTTATCTCTTATCCATTCGATCAGATCCGTGAGGACTTATCTTACACGGAAGAGCCTGAGTCTATTCTAGACCGTCAGGACAGAGTCATGAGGAACAAGACGATTCCTTTTGTCAAAATTCTTTGGAGGAATCATCCCGAGCGGGAAGCCACTTGGGAGACCGAGGAGTCTATACGGACTTCTTATCCTCATTTCCTTCCATGATCTGGTATGTCATTTTTCAGTCGTATCATGTTTCTAATTCGAGGACGAATTATTCTTTTAAGAGGGGAAGAAGTTGTAAAACCCTAAAATCAGAACAAGTGCAAAATTACCAAAATGCCCCTAATGTCAGAAAATTAAATAAAAGCATGAATAAAAATTCAATCAAGTGTTATAAATTATAAAGTACATCATGTGACAAGTATGAAATTTATATAAGATTAAAATATCTTATATTATGCAAGAAAAATAATTATTTATTATATATATGTATTTTGCCAAAATAATTATAAGTTAATTACTTATATTATACAATTAAATATTAAATAAAATAGGGAAATTATAAAATATTTTTGGCAAAATTAAAAACTGATTTTATCCCCTTGAATACCCAAAAATCTCGGCATTTTATTGTGTATATCTTTTTATATACAATTTACATTTGTAAACTTCTTAAAAACCATTTCCGAAAACCTAAATAATTTAGGTGGCGGCACAACATTTTTATACAGCAAGGGACGAATTTTCTAGGGTTCTTGGGAGTACAAGGGAGCTAAGAAAATTATTGGTTCATTGGTTTGAAGCTTGATTCGATTTATGGTGTTCTTTTGAATTCGAAATCCCTAGCCGAACTCAATAATTCATAAAATCATCCATAATTATTCAAGGTATTTTTATAACTCATTTTACATTATATAGATCTGATATGTTCATGAGAAAAATTACCATGCACGTTATTTTGATTTATTAAGCTTAAAACAATGATCTAAACCCTAAATAATTACAAGAAATGGATTCGGATCTAAATAAATTTATACTTTCGATTTTTATAATTTTTATGACTGTATCTATCATTTAGTGAACCAGATAAATTGTTAGAAAAAATTGTATAAAAGGTTTAGATAATTATTGTGGAATTTCTAATTCTTGCCGATTTTGAATTATGAAAGAAATGAAGAAATAAATTGGAAAACGAATTAGGGTTAGGGTTTTTATATTTTTCCCAGGTCCAATGCATGCTAATGAATGTATAAAATATTATGAAATTATTGGGGTAAATATTAAATTATGTGTTTTGTTCATTATTGGTTACACGATTTGTGTTAAAAGTATAAGGGGTGTTTTGTAATTGAGTAAAACTATAGGGACTAATTATGGCATTTTTTAATATAAATTATATATTCTGAGAAAAATAATGGCAGGTGTATAGAATTTCATTTGATAAATTGTAAAGGGTTAAACCATGATTAATTATAAATAATATATATATAATTCAATTTAATTAAAACTGAGGACTAAAATTGTAAATTATGAAAGTAACAAGGTATGATCAGTAACTTAAAGTATTAAGTAATGAAAATACCATATTTGATATTATAAGGCTTTGGTTTTGCAAAATGGCATAATTAAAGATCATAGTTTTAATAATTAATAACTAAAAGATTAATTACGTAATTATGTCAGTATCAATGATTTGGATTGTAAATACAGAAATGGAAACCTGCTAATTATAGAAACCTGCTAATTATAGAAACCTGCTAATTATAGAAACCTGCTATTTATAGAAACCTGCTATTTATAGAAACCTGCTATTTTTTTAAAAGTCTATTTTGGGAAGTTTAATTATGGAAACTTATTAAATCAGGAAAGTTATCATTTATGGAAAGTTAATTAAGAAAAGTCTATGTTTGGAAACTTACTATAATTAGAAGTTGCTATTTTTGGAAAGTACCCAATATAACAAGAATACTAATCATGAAATATATTAATCATGGAATATGTTAATCATGGAACGTACTAATCAAGGAATCATGCTAATTATAGGAAGTTACTAAAAATAGAAAGTTACTAAAAATAGAAAGTTGCCTTAATCATGATCAAGTAACTTATACAAGTCCTTTAACATGTAGATCACGTGAAGCAGGAGTAGTTTCCATCTCTTTCATCCTTCGCTTTCATTTTCTTTGCTGGACATAAGGTACGGATATTCCGTCCTTTCAGTAAGGACACTCTTTCTTTTCATGATTCATCCCCAGAACTGCTATGCTTCCCCATTTTTTTATGTCTTTTGCCATGATCCCTTACATGTTGATCTCATGACTTATTCTATTGCCCGAGCTATATATATATACGCATGACCATGATTTACATGACTTACCACCTAGTCATGGAGGTACCATGACCGTGACACATGAGGCACCTGTGTCACGACTCTTTCGCGTTGAGAGTGATTTCACGCGGCGTCCCTTTTCATGTTACCAGATTATATTTCATGTTTGGCCATTATTATTCAGGGGCGTATGGGTGCATCCTAGTTTACATGTTTACACGTTCATGGTGATTGGTTGGTGTGTGCTCTACATCCCATCACATTGGAGCTGATCCCTCCACCCATATTATTATAAGAGGTCACCCCTCTATTACATGTTGAGGCAGCCCCTCTATTATATGCATGTATTCACGACATTATTATTATGACATGTATGATTATATGAGCTCGTGGGCATTCCTTATTATTTATGTTTATACTATCCATGATAT
>BQNB010019555.1:10589-29399 GCA_026074375.1 Tanacetum coccineum | reverse complement strand
AAAAACGTGTATAAAAATGCATGTATAAAATCGTGGATAAAAGCATGTAGAAAAATGTGTATAGAAATGTGTGCATAAAAATGTGTGTATAAAAACGTGTATAAAAATGTGTGTATAAAAATATTTATAAAACTATGTATAAAAACGGGTAAAAAATGTGTGTATAAAAACGTGTAAAAAATGTGTGTATAAAACGTGTATAATTTTCAAAAATAAGTAGAAAATATTCTTTTTAACAAAATCATATAAAAGGACTAACGATGCAATAATAAAATAACGATCGTTAGAAATATAACCGAAAAACCTGTTAATTGTCTAACGTTGCAACAAAAAAAGATCGATACCTTAAATTGAGAAAAAAAAAATGAGTACCTTTAATTGACATTAAACCTAAGATGGGTACCTTTTTACGTGATTTGCCCAATATATTAAGACCCTAATTGTTCATTCACAGAATATAAGGACATTGGAGTATTAAACAGTATGCAGATTTAACAGTACGCAAAATTTAGCGGTAGGCAAAATTTCTTTCGATCACAGTGATAATATAAGAGCATTATTAAACAGAACATGCTGGATGCCTTTTTTTAAAACATGTTAATTAAACTCTTGGTCGTTGCATCCTCATTTTTGCTCCATGATACTACTACAAGCTCTCCATGCAAAAATTATGCATATAAATTTAATTGAAAAAATATTATATATCCTTTTTTGGGTCTTATCGGGTTGACCCGATCGATAACATATATATATTTTATCCTGAACCCGACCCGATAACAATATCGGGTTATCGGGTTCGGGTCAAACTAACCCGATAAGATTTTTTAACCTGATTAAACCCGACCCGATAAGCTTTGTCGGGTTCGGGTTCGGGTCGGGTCAACCCGACCCTATTGACACGCCTAGTTGGAACTAGTCTAAAAATTTAAGTTTGATAGAATTAAGTTATTGTCCACTTTCCATTGCAGTCACATTTGCATACATAACATACGTAAAGTAGGTTGCCGTAAGTGCAAATTATAAGTTCATGTCGATACTTTATATTTTGCTTTGCTAATCGTTATTTATGAATTTATCACAGCTTAATGCCATAGGGGGCTTAAAGCCCTTGATCGTGAGACAAGTCCTCTTTTTACATAGTTAGAGTATCTTTGGTAAACTTAGTTGAAGCTACGAGTTCTAGTCGCGAGCTTTGAGAATTGGGATGTCTAGAAGCTAATACCCGATACCATGTTTAAAACATATATGGGACAAAGGGACAAAGCATATACGAGTTCTAGTCGCGAGCAAGAGAAGATGAAGAAGATAGTTTATTATTGGGATGGGTAAGGCAAGTGTAAAGCCATGAATAATCCTTTAAAGAATTGTTGGTTTAGTGTACTTCAAGTTAGTTTACGCGTTGGTGTTCATGTTCGATGAACCTAAACGTTACAGGCAAGAAACAATCATTAGGCACCTAGGTGGAAACATTTGAAACGTGGTCCAACTAGTTATTTGGTTGTATACACACAAAAGAAACATGACATGGCAACATTTATGAGAAAAATGATGTGTGGTTGGTATGTACTACGTAGTGGAGACGTGGAGTGTTCATCGTCGTGCTGGTGGCTCTATCGAGTTATCCCATCCATTTTCATGACGCCTATAAGGCTGTAAATAAGCGATACTTGCTTTTCTTTATTAAAAGATTCACGTGTCGATGAAGGTCCTATTTGTAACTTGTTAGAACAAGAAGTGCTGCGGCTGAAAGGATCGAGTCATGAGGAATGGTTGCTAAAGGCTGCTGTGAGTTAAGGAAGCGTTCTACGTGGTTGTTTGTTATTAGACTAAAAAGTCTGCTAAAGAAGGGCCGTCTATGGAGATTTTTGGATTTGAGTTTCGTTAAAAGAAACAAAAAACCACTTTGAAGTATCCAGTTTTAGTCTAAATATACTATCCCAAGCTCATTTGGTGGTTCACTTCCTAGCAGATTACTACTACTCAAATATTGGAAAATATCCTATTTGTAGCCAAGTTCAACCAGGCTATCTAGCAAAAACCATGCCTAAATCAGCGCCAATGCAACCCGAAACTATTGAAACCGTATTAAAAAATGTGCAAAAACATATAATTCCCCGAGTAACACATTGGCAAAGTCCTGATTTTTTGGTTAATTCAGATCCACTGGAAGTATCGTAAACTTTGTGAAATGCTTCTTACGAGCTTTAACAGTCGGGTTTTGGATGGCCCCTCCTGCTGCCGCCGAGCTTGAGATGGTTATCATGGAGTGGCTTTTAAAGCTTCAACTCTCTCGTCTTATTGTGATGGTTAGGGTGTGATACATGACAGTACATGTGAGACCTTTGTATACACATCGAATACCGATCGAGAAAAGAATCTAAATCAAATTGGGACTATAGGGAACATGGCCTTAGGAAAGCTTGTTGTGATAGGGTATCAAACACACTTTTCTCTCTAGAAAGCGTATCTAGTTGTTGAGATCAGTCAGCGTAGTATTCGGGCTGTTACCACCAAGTCAACGAATTTCGAGTTATCACCCTATGCATTGTTAGTTACTATTGAAACAGATGATAAAAACAGTTTAATCCCAATATACTTATGCCTTATGATAAGAATGAAGCCAGCAACAGCAGGATTACGTGGGTTCATGTTGATGCTGCTTAATCAGATAGTGCATGTATATCAGTATATGCCCCGAGTTTCATCACTTTCTTGATAGTGTTGAAGGTGCACACTCGTTTAGTTTCAACCCCCACAAATGGCTTCTGACATCTTTAGATTGTTGATGTCTTTGGGTTATAAAAGAAAATTGATAATACAGAAGCACTCTAGGAATCCTGAACTTTTGAAGAATAAAACAAGCGAGTCGAAGCAAGTTGTGGACTACAAAGACTGGCAGATTGCTCTTAGTCGGCGTTGTTGTGTTATGAAGTTATGGTTGGTGATAAGAAGCTATAGAGTATTTGGGATAAAAGAGTTAATTAGAAAACATGTGAAAATGGCTAAACATTTTGAAGCACTTTTGTATTTTAGCTTTGCTATGGTCTGTTTCAGGATATCACCATCAGCATTAGCAACCATGGCTAATGAAAGTAACAATAAAGAGCTAAATCGCTTGAAGAAAGCAGTTACTGAATCATTGAATGCTACAGCCTAAAGGGCGTGTTTTCATGACACACACAGTAAATTGAAGGTATTCGTGATTCGGGTGGCTATAGATGCAACTCTTACTGATGAGAAGCATGTTAGTATGTTATGGGATATAGTTAAAGAACATGCAAATGCTCTGCTAGCTAAAATCAGTTTAATCGCTACTATCCTTAAATACTCATTCTGGTGAGCTTTGTTTTGAAGAAAATCAACCAACAAAACTGTTGTAAGTTGTAGCTTTTGGATATCTGACTTGTAATTCCCTTATGTTTGTTTTTTTCTCCTTTTGTTTCATCAGCATCTCAAGCGATAGACTAGTACAGATATATTCAAGAACATTGTGTACAGGTATATGCTTATCTTAATGACCTTTATTTACAAGAGTTGCAAACTATTTGTTCTAAATGATGGTGCTCATTTCATTATCAACTAGCATTAGAAAAAGAAGTCATTTTCATTAATAATTATTAATTACTTGTATATTATCGATGCTAACAAAAACTTTATTCATTGTGGGTGTCGGTGACCATTTGAGCTTTTGCAACATGCATTTTTTTAATCTCCATGGGTCGATATTACAAAATCTGTTAAAATATTAGTTGGAGCAACCCTTTTCAGCAGTCAGCATTATTTAATACTGCTAGACTGGTCAAAAATATATACTCCACATGTTTGTTTAACTATCTGATATATCAGTTTTAGGATAATAATCTAAATATCAACATTTCAATTTGATATTTTAGCAATGGAAGAGGTGAATCTTTATTTCGGCCATACATTAACAGTTCAACCTGGATGATGTAATAAAAGATGTATTAAAGTATGAATATCATGTTTGGATATTCAATATTTAGTTACCACAGACGTATTTGTTTATAAATGATCCGCTGTTTCTCTAACGAAATTTGACTAGTAATGAAGTCAAAGCAATAATACTAACATGCCTTAAGATATGTTTAAACACATACACCATTAATGCATTAGTTTGTGGAAAAGTTGGTCTTTTTGTAAACACCAGTGGACATTTAATAAGCATGCTGATGCTGGTATGCTAATACTAAGGATATTGTTTGGCTAGGCTCATATAAGATGCACCTAGTTTTCTGTTGGACTGGGCTCATATGCACCCAACAATTTATGGGGAACCAGCAACTTGTTTTAATCACAGCAAGATCCCATAGAATATTAACTATAAAATGAGCAAAGCTCCATAATCAAAGGTGATTATGGCCTATAGATTAACACTATTTGTTCCAATTTAACAGTCACGATCTTAATGAGGATCGAAGATAATTTTACAGGAAATCACCATAATGGTTGTGTAGGGACATGTCTATTTGTAATAGCCGGGGCAGTTCATGAAATTTAACGAAAATACCTCATACGAAGATCCTTGCATTGGACGCATACCCATGTAGTTTGTGGAGGATCCATGCAATAGGAATGGACACAGCGATGTTCACAACTATGACAATTTATCAGAAGCTCCTCTGGCTCACGGCAAGAACACTGATAGCAAACTGGTCTTGGTGGTGGCTGTTCAGCCCAAACAATCAACAAAAAAACACACAAAGTCAATCCAACTAAAAACAAACTTAACTAAGGATCTATGGTTGACAAGGTTATTTGCTTAATTAGCTAATGCAATGTATCATTGGTTAGTTGCAGTAAGGAGTAAGGACAAAAAAGTTACCATATACTGAATTCTGGTCCGTGCGGATGCTTCACCATGTGGAATAATGTATACATCCGTAGCAAAAGAGTCGTTTGGAATTGTTTGAGAGTAAATTTTCTGTTCAGAAGATACAGCTTCCTCCATCTTTTGTATGCTATAAAAACTAGCCTTGCACAAGGGACATTTAGAAACCTTTTTCATAGATGCCTGTAAATATAAAGTTTACTCGAAATCAAAATCTCATCATGAAAAAATACAGAAAATAGCAACATTACACCAAAAATTGTGTTTGCACAATATGCTCAGAGACAATAATGAATTTGTTTTGTATGTAAAATATGGTAAATTGGTAATGCGGAAAAAAAGGGGTAGAATAGTGTTTGAGTGCGACTTTGCCGTCCAAAACATAGAAATAAAATTAAGGAGAAAATAATACCATGTGATCTGCCCAGTTCTGTATGCAGGAAAAACAAAATCGGTGTCCACAAGGCAGAACTCCTCTAGTTGAACTAAAATCTGTCCAACATATGACACATGATAAATGAATGGGTGTAGGTGACGCGGGAGTATCTTCTCTTTCGTTAGATTCATCATCAACTTTTGTTGACTTGTCTAAAGAATTCTTGCTCAAGGAAGCCGAGACACCATTGTTACAAGCTAAATCTCGAAGATCAGAAGTACCCAAATCTTCAATCTGTTCAGAATCCTCTAAAATCAAATTCCTTCTTTTTGCATAATCGGGTATCCTAGTTTGGTAATGCCTTTTAGAATATTTGGAAGGCTCGCCAATGTCAACATCCTTGTCGTAAATTTCTGTATGTTGGAAATCGTCCTCTGCATCTGAAGAAGATTTAACTACATTATCTGCATTCTTACGCATCAGCCTACGACTTCCTTTGGACGATTCACATCTGGGAATATCTCTCTTTATTTTATTCACTCGATGTGAAGAGGAAGGACATGTTAAGTTCTCAGACTGTAAGAAGCAGAAAGAAAACAAAGCAAATTTTGAAAACGAACTGCAATAATTTCAACTATTTTCACGCGTTACCAGAGAGCCGTATAATTTCAACTACAGTTACCTCTATTCTGCTCAAGCCAAATGAAGGAGATTCATCTAAATCGTATTTGTCGGTGAGAGAGACATCCGGTCTTGAGCCTCTCTTAGTGCCTTTTCTACTCAATCTAGAACGATCCTTATTTCTTCTCTCATCAGAAAGGAGGTTCTACAATGAAAATAGCATGCATATAATCAGTACTTAAGTTTTAGGCGAAAAATATCCAAGCAGGTCATCAGATCTTCCAGCATTCAAACAGTTTAAAGTTATCAGCAGCCATGATGGACAGATGGCAGGGGAGAAAACATACAAATGCTAAAACTGTAAAAGTACTGAATAGATAACAATGTGCATATACTGTGGAAGTAATCATTTGGCTACCAGTAACAGCTTTTGCACATATAATGTAGAGAGATACTACATCCTACAGCTCATTCTTCTAATTCCACGCTTCATTCACCTAAAAGAGTGACCAAATGGGTCCCAAGTCTAAGTGCATAGTTGACTAGATGAGTGACACATGTAACTAGGAATTAGAATGATGACTAGGAGGATTTAGCTTCCATCATGTAAAGTATGAGATGACATGTATATCGTTTGAACGGACTACAACTTATGTTTTTCAAATAGACCTGAGCTTAATTCTTTTCTGTTACACCAATTTATGTATAATTTGCAGTTGGTCTATCATCTAAATCAGTTATTATAATAAAGAGCATGTCTTTCGTTCTTACTCATCTAACAGAGCTTTCATACGATAGACCAACCAAAACTCATAATAAAATAGATACAAAGGTCAAGTGGCTCCTTTATTAATACAAGTTCCCAGGTTTTGCTTTATAAGTCAGTGTGTCATACTGAGACATCCGAACATATCATCTCTAAACTTCATCACTTCTTAGTTCTTACTGGGAAATATCTCATGCCTATATATTGTCATATTAAGCATACACGTCCCATATTAAGTATATTCATGACTTAATAACACAATTTCTATAGTTAAAATCACACCATCTGATTTGAAACACCTGTTTTATCAAGAACTAGCTAAACTCTGGCACTAAATTCACACAAAGTAATAACATAAGGATACCCAACTTTCAGCGGCAGTCAAGAGCTCGGATCAAACCTCTTTCAACAATGAAGACTGTGTCCAATTATCATCATCATCATCATCAGATTCAACATATTCATTTGTGAAAGAGCCACCCTGTCTCAAGCATCTCTTGGTGCCTTTTCTCCTTAATCTAGAAGGATCCTTATTTCGCCTTTCATCAGGAAGCAGGTTCTACATTTAATATAGCCCAGAATAATTAGTACTTGATTTGTTAGCCGAGAATATGTATAACCATGTCATCAGACTCGACATCTAGATAGTTTTTCAATTATCAACAGCCGTGATGGGAGGAGAGAAAACTGATATCCTATTGCTAAAAGCAATATGAAAGAATAATGTGGATGAGCCACTAGGTTATAAAGAAAGAAAAATTAAAAAGCACTTCACCTGATTATCTGGCGATCAGTGACAACTTTCTCCTCTATGCATCATAAAGAGCAAGAAATATGCAGATAAAATGTATCGCGTTATACACGCCTTCTTAATAGCAAATTCAAACCCCCATCTACTCTACACCTTTTACCCCTAACAGGACTTAAACTTCAACTTTTTGGTATTACATCCGTATAGGCCAATACCGTTAGGCCAAAGGCCCGTTATTATGGCATTATATATGTAACGCATAAGGTCTTTCATTTAAATCAGTTATCACAAAAAGAATTACTTTACTATTGCACATTGCCTCATTCTATCAGGAAAGTTTTCAGGAAATAGACCAAACAATGATTATAGTAATAAGCACAAAAAATTATACTATCTCATGTCAATAGTTGTTAGTTCTTAAAGTGATGCTGATATGTCAAGCCTGCCTACTATTTTCCATATTACCAAACGCTCTACAAACATGTTTTCTGACTTAGAAAAACAATCTTCAATGTTAAAAGTTATACTATCTGCTTTAAGCACCTAATTATCTGAACTTGTTACTCTTAAGCAACATAATCGTATAAACAAGACACATAAAAATATATACAACAGTCGAGAGGTCACATCTAACCTCTTTCAACAAC
Source organism: Tanacetum coccineum (assembly GCA_026074375.1). Classification (NCBI taxonomy): domain Eukaryota; kingdom Viridiplantae; phylum Streptophyta; class Magnoliopsida; order Asterales; family Asteraceae; genus Tanacetum; species Tanacetum coccineum. The sequence continues at coordinate 21,389 of BQNB010019555.1, read as the reverse complement.
GAAGACTGAGTCCAATCATCATCCCCGCCATCATCAGATTCAACATCGATAACTCGGTTTTTGGAGAAGCTTGTGCTCGTAGATGCCTCACGAAGCACACTTCTAACTTCATTAGCAGCAGGCGGGATCTCCAACAGCAAAGGCCCAATGACCAGCCCACTTCAAAATTTTAAATCAAACAGAACAGATCACATATTCACATGACGGATAAAACACGCTATAATAACGTATATATATTTAGCTTGTTCTACACTGGGGGTGTTTGGGATTGCGTTTGCAAAACGCTACTTTTTCAAAACGGAATCCCAAACACCCTAATTTTAGCACAAACAAATCATACCAATGCTTCATATAAGGGCGCTCGGAGACGCGTCTCCCTTGCTTTACACAATCCTCGACCCAACGATGATTGACGACAATTATCTTAAGCTTCCTAGCAAGTTCATATTTCTTTCCTTCGAATTTTCGACAAACCTAATCAAACAACCAATTAAGTTACAGAATCATTTCAATAACCAAAACCCTAAAAAAAATTATAAAAAAAAGTACCAAATGAGTGGTGGATTGATTCATGGTTCCAACATAAATTGCACCGGATCGGGCGATTAGTTTAATAAGATTAAATCTCTCTGATCCATGGTATCCGCTAACCGTTGCGATAACCGAATCCATAGATCGAACAACTAGCTCAACGCAATCTTAAAATTTTTATAAAATTAGGGTTTTTTAGAAGAAGAAAAAAAAGTGAACTACTGTAATTGTAATTGTGTGTGAGAGAGAAGGCTTAGCGGGAAGGTTAAAATTTTGAATCAATTGTAGTTTGTTTTAAGGGACGGTTTGGTTTGTAAGTGGGTTTGGATTAGGATTACGATTAAGATTAAGATTTGGATTTTGAATTTGAATTGGGATTATAAAAGTTGTTTGTTTTGTATAAAGGTATATAAAATGGTATACAAAAATTATAAATATTTATGTAAGGGTGTGTTTGGATAAGGGCTTGTAGGGGCTTATTGGGGCTTGGGCTTTTAAAATAAGCCGGCTTATAAAATAAGCCCCGTTTGTCACACGGGCTTATGAAGTCATAAGCCTTTATAAGCCCCAGCCCCATAAAAGGGGCTAAAAACTATTGCCCGGGGCTTATGAACCAATAATTACTTATATACCTCTAAAAATATCTAACATACATTAAAAATTTATTTAATTATGTCCTTTTTATAATTTTACAATAATAAGCCCCGCCAAAAGTTCAATATAGACTCAACATTTGTTATAGACCCAATGAACTAATCATAGCCACTCATTTTTTCATCAAAAATAAAAAAAACCTATTTTTCACCTCTTTTTTAAAAATTAAATATCTCACACACCGTTAATCGTTACGCAAAACAAAACATACCATCGCGACGAGAATTAAATTATCTTTTTATAGAGGAGCGACACTATGTACTTTCGACGAACTTTTTTTTATGATTTTATGAAGTAATATACGATTTTATAAAATCATATATGATTTATGAAATCATATATGATTTTATGAAATCATATATGATTCGTTGCACGAATCATATATGATTCGTCATACGAATCATATATGATTTTCGCAATTCGTGACTGAAACAAAATTGAAAAAAGTTTGTCGGAATCACAAATCATATATGATTTTATGAAATCATATATGATTTTATGAAATCATATATGATTTTCGCAATTCGTGACTGAAAAAAAAATTGAAAAAAAGTTTCTCGAAAGTATATTGTGTCACCCGTCTACTGAAAGATAAAAAAATACTCGTCGCGATGGTGTATTTTTTGTCGTGTGACGATTTACCGTTTGTAAGATATTTTATTTAAAAAAAAAGTGAAAAATGGGTTTTTTATTTTTGATAAAAAAAAATAAGTGGCTAGGATTGTTTCATTGGGTCTATGACAAATGTTGGGTCTATATTGATCCCAAACAAGTTTAAAAAAATACAAATTTTAATTTCGGCTTATAATAAAAGCCCCAGCCCCAACACAAGCCTCAGCCCCAGCTCCAGCCCATTATGCCAAACATACCCTTAAACAAAAGAATATTGAGTTTGGGTCTCATTAGAAAAATGAAATTGGATGAATGTACGGCTAAGAATTAAAGAGAACATATAATATGTATAGTTTACCCGATTTTCAAAAAAATATTGGTTTCTTTGTCAGTAAGTCCATCGAGCAAGCCACCTTTTGTAAAATCCTTAGTTTGAGGGTGTGAAAGTAAATTTGAGAACTCATCCCCACATACCAAACAATTATTTTTAGAGTCAGTCGTATATCCGAATCCAACAGGTGCCTACCAAACATCACCTAAACTTTTTTCTTTACAATACAAATTATTTTAGACACACATTAATTAATGGGATTTAGTTGTACAATAGCAACGTACTTTGTAAAGTGTTCTGTTTTGGTACATGAACTTTTTTTTGTTCCACTTAATGTAACGAACTTTCAAGTTTCATGTTAATTTGCACCAACTTGACCGGCAACCGGGAAAAAAGTTTGAAAACCATAAAAAAGCCTACGTGGCATGTTTAAAACTTTCTCTGATGTTCCGTTTTGGTACGTGAACTTTTTTTCTATAAAAATATTTAGTACTTTGTTTAAAAATACGAGAATTATTATAAACTTTTTTTTTCTCGGTTAAAATTACAAAAAAAAAATTATAAACTAATTTTTTAAAATATCAACAAAAATTTTAAAATTACAAAGTTTTTTATGAACGTTTTTATTTAAAATTGTTTTTATACGCACATTTTTATACACATTTTTATACACGTTTTTATAGACATGTCAATAAAAAAAGAGGTATAAGGTGGGGCGTTTTGTTTCCCTAAAGAAGTCGGGTTTTTAATAAGCTTCGCTCTGACCCGCTTCACCGCTTTTTTGTGCGTTTCAAATGGAGCTACCGAGAACTTTTGATAGGATGATGTCAAGATTAAAAGTTAACAAAACGTCTTCTTAACTTGTGCTACAAAGATGTTTTGCATGCTTCTTTGTACACAATTTTGTCACATGTTTTATAAGAGACTATGTTTGTCTTTTTAAGAAAAACAAACATTCGTTTACGAATTATGTTGCAATAACACAATTAATCAGAACATAAAAAGTTTAATTTAGTAATTTCAATAATTAAATTCTCGACTTCTTTAGGGAAATAAAACGCCCCACCTTATACCTCTTTTTTTATTGACATGTCTATAAAAATGTGTGTAAAAAATGTGTCTATAAAAACGTGTATAATAATTTGTATAAAAATATGTATAAAAACTTATGTATAAGAATGCGTATATAAAAATGTGCGTATAAAAACAATTTTAAGTAAAAACGTTCATAAAAAATTTCGTAATTTTAAAAATTTTGTTGATATTTTAAAAATTAGTTTTTAAACAAAGTATTAAACATTTTTATACAAAAAAAGTTCACGTACCAAAACGGAACATTAGAGAAAGTTTTAAACATGCCACGTAGGCTTTTTTCGGTTTTTAAACTTTTTTCCCGGTTGCCGGTCAAGTTGGTGCAAATTAACACAAAACTTGAAAGTTCGTTACATTAAGTGGAACAAAAAAAAGTTCACGTACCAAAACGGAACACTTTACAAAGTATGTTGCTATTGTACAGCTAGTAAACTTCAAAGAGTAGTGCTATTTAGACTTACAACACATGCTTAAATACATGTCTAAATACATGTCTAATGCATAAATCACTTATACATTTGTATCATGCATTTTCTCTTTCCAAATTTCCACCAATCATTTTTTAATATTAACCAATCAAATCATTAGGTACATTTGTAGGCATGATTAGTAGGCACAACAATCATTTTTCAACTGGAAAATACATCTCTTTGTTTATATTTTTGAGACCTTACATCTCAGTCAGAAACTATTAACACCTTACGTTTTTCGTTAGCTAAACGTTAGACATAATACATTCTCGAGGACTAATAATGCAAATATTTTTTCGTTATCTTCTAAAAAGGGATGTATTTTGCAGTTTACTTTTATACTTCACTTTTATTTTCACCTTTATTATTATTATTATTATTATTATTATATTATTAAAAAATTTACATGTAGTTGGATTCGAGTCTATACACTGGTTGTGCTCTTACCCCTTTTTTAATACAGCAACTCACTCTATGAAAGATAAATTCGTCACTTTTAACATTATTGGAGTGACTAATAAAAAGAGACTCAATACGTAAAAGTGTGTCCAGAGCGTCCTTATCAAATTCCCCAAACGTAGCGAAAGCAAATGGGGTGAACTTGTATCTGTTGTCCGCACATATTGACGCGTACTTCCTCTTTTTCTTTTCCACAACATTAAGCAAGGCTACCCTCGGGCCCAGGACTTCCTCTTTTTATTATTATTGTTTTATATTTTTTTCTAATTATAAATCTCTTTATTAAGAAACTTAAGAAATTTACAATAAATTAGAGGGGAGTCGAGATACTATCTGGGGCCCCACTCCTTTAGCAATAGCGAAACTGAACCTATTAAATATATGAACAACAGCACGTGCCTCAATGTCATAAGCCATGGAGAACTTTCTGTCCCGCTCAACAATGTAACCGCGTCTGCCTTTAATTCCTCCAAAGAAGAAAAAGAAAAAGGAATAAACCCATATCCAATATCAGCACACTTGGCCATATATTTATCGCGTTTACTCTGTGAAGCATCAATCACGGCCCGCCCGGGTACGAAATCAACCATCCCGGTTTGCGTCAAAGGTGAAGATCCAGTCAGATCCACACACACATCAAGTCCTCCATCCCACGAGTAAAGTAACATATCTGCTAGACGTAATGGTTTGTCACGCTCCCCATCCAACCCAATATCAACTTCCTTACCAGCTGAAATCCCAGAACGATAACATATGTCGACAAGGGTATCGCGCATAACGTTATGACGATGTTTAAGCACACGATACAACATGGTCTCCATAAATATACCTAGTGAAAACCATTGAACAAGTTGAACAAGGCTTTGAAACAGGGAATAGAGGGATACTTAACCGATAACACAAAACACAACGATAAGTCTTACAGTTCATAGTTTGTCCCAACCCAAAAATAGGGACCGTCCTAAGCTAGTCAGAGGTATGATCCTCCCTTTGATAAGTCCACAAGGCCATCTGTTGAGGAGATAAAGAAAATGTGGACTTTGCATTTTTAGTAACCCAAAAATAGGGACCGTCCTAAGCTAGTCAGAGGTATGATCCTCCCTTTGATAAGTCTACAAGGCCATCTGTTGAGGAGATAAAGAAAATGTGGACTTTGCATTTTTAGTAACCCATATGAACAAGGCTTTGAAACAGGGAATAAAGGGATACTTAACTGATAACACAAAACACAACGATAAGTCTTACAGTTCATAGTTTGTCCCAACCCAAAAATAGGGACCGTCCTAAGCTAGTCAGAGGTATGATCCTCCATTTGATAAGTCCACAAGGCCATCTGTTGAGGAGATAAAGAAAATGTGGACTTTGCATTTTTAGTAACCCATATGAAATATATATCTATTATTTTCTTCATGAGTTTAGGGGCAGCGATATCACTTGGATTACTTAAAAGGTCCGTCTCCATATATGCGTTAAACACAGATAAAGAATCATCAAAAATAGGCACAGGAGAAACAATACTAGTATGTTAAGAAGCTTAGTCTACAAGCCAGCAGACTGTAATCGAGAAGCATGAAAGGCATAATTCAAAACATTGCCCGCATAATAGACACCAAGCCCTCCAAATGCAAACGGTAAGTTGGCAAGCCTCTATTGCCAGTCGCCAAATCCTGGTCTAGAAGCAGTGACAATACGCTCTAGAGAAGAATGAAGAGCCACGTCAAAAGAACGTTGAGCATACTCAAAGACACGGGGAGGGCATGTGCGCATAGTAAAGTATAGTCTGGAAATACCCACACAAGAATGAAGAAGCAACAACTCGCATTGAGGGTCGTTAATCTTAGCAATATCATCCAAAAGCCCAATGGTTTTGGCCACTCTCTTCATCACAATCCACACTATCGGGCCCACCAAGTAATTTAACACCATGCAAGGGCCAAGCAATATTAGGTGGAAAAATACCTACAATCCTGCTTTGAGGGTCTTCCTTTGGCCAAAAAACTTTAGTTTTATCAACATTGAAATGCAGTCCACACCCCGGCCCATCCTCCATAATTAACTCTAAAACCTTCCCAACAACCACAATATCTCCAACAATAGTACCATCATCCAAATACCAAGCATGCAAAGAAAGGTTAAAGGAGTCTATAATCTTACATATTACGGGATGTAACACTAGGGAAAAAAGTAAAGGACCAATGGGATCACCCTGTTGCACTCCTTGACATGACCATAAGGTGTGCTCCCCATAATACAATCTACTTGGGTTAGACGTTAGAGTAACATAATTCTACCCAACGTGAGATAGCATGGCAACAGAGACGAACTTCGCGCAACATAACCTCTCGATCTACTAAGTTGAAGGCTTTCTTGAAATCCACCAATAACATCGAAAGACCAACATCATCCCCATAAGCCTCAATCAAACGATTTACGGAATGAATGATAGCCTCACTTCCACCCGCCATCCCAACACTGAACTAAAGGCCATCAAAATAACTATCCAAATAATGGCCAATCATAATAGCACTAACCTTAGAGACCAGACGTCTCCATACAGTACCCACATCTATAGGACGAATACCACCGCCTGGTTTAACCAACAGTGTGAGAAGAGCATTGGCAATATACTCACCTAACCAGTTGGGGCATTTCCCATCAAGAAAGAGATTTACCGCTTGGATAATAGAGGAGACCAACTCATCATAAATAGCAACAACGGCTCTACTTAAACAATCCATAAGGTGTTGGGCACACAAACCATCCTGCACAAGACATGCTACGAGGAAAACTCTTGATTCTATCTAGAACCACATCTGGAGATGCAACGAGGTGATGATGATCAATAGATATAAGTGGCAACGAGGGATGAGGCTTGAAAGGGTGCTTGGTCTTTAAGTCCTCAAGAGTAGCATCATTGTAAGGAGCAACACCAGAAGAGGAAAGAACTCGGACTGCTGAAGTATTATGCCCATCACAAATCTTCCTCTTACACTGCTTTATATTTCGTTCACCCAAATCAATGTCTTCCTCATCAACATCAGACAAAAGAGAGGAAGATTCAGCTAAAGTCTCCCTCATAACCTGCAAACTACCACATGGCAAACTTCAAAATCGAATAGCATTAACAATACTCTCTTCTTGACGTTGACGTTTAATAACTGACTTGCACTCAAGATTACTCCTCGGGTGAAAGGTTTTAAGGAGACGAAGAGGCAAGACTAACAAACTAACCCAACAAGAGATGTCATCAGGTTTGCAGATCACCTTGTCAAGAGCTTCTTTCAAGACCTGAGAGAACCCCAAACGACACTTGGGAGGGATAGATTTGACAGTCTGCAGCCCTTTTAAAAATAAACTATCAAAGAGAGCCAAAGTAAAACCTCCATGTTGGACTTGCATCAAATCATTAACTTGATCAAGCTACTCTGAAGCAGAAGGAACGTGTGGTTTGGTAAGGTCATAGAGCACAAACCTAACAACGTCATCACTGCAACCAGGAGGTGACACAAAATCAAAACCCTTGCCATACCGAAACTCAGAATGGAGATTGTGCATCTTGAAACAACCCCCACATAACCATATACCCATGCGTTTAAACGTTACCGCAACCTCCTCAAAAACAGCAAGATTAGTGGACAAAGATTGTCTTGTAATAGCTTGTGCATCACCATTGTAATGACGATCACGAAAGTGTGTAATCAATGAAGTTTTGGTAATCTCGTTTCCACCACCATGACAACCACTAAGATTGACAAAAGGGCAATAAAAACTCACAACTGCTACAATAATCCACCATATCACACGAAACCTTGTATTAATCTTTTGTTGAATTGATATGCAAACAACAAAAGATAGGACGAATCAAATTGGATAAACCGCATATCAGACGACCGCGATCGTCATCGCCCAAACACATACCTTTTTTATATTTATTATAGTATAGTCAAATTGGATGAACCACACACACCATTTTGATATTATTATTAATATAAAAAAATTGGACGAATTGATATGCAAATCGCCGAACCATGCACACCCTTTTGATTTTATTATTAATATAATGAAATTGGATGAAACACACTCACACCTTTTTTATATATGGGACCAAATTGGATGAAACACAGACACACCTTTTTTATAGATGGGACGAATCAAATTGGATGATCGCAAATCGGTCGATCGCGATCGTCATCGCCCACACACGCACACCTTTTATATGTTTTTACGTTTTTGTACGTTTTGGTACGTTTTCATCCGTTTTTATCAAATTTTATCTGTTTGGTACTTTTTTTGTTTTTCTCTGTTTTTATATATTTTGGTACGTTTTTTTATGTTTTTGTACGTTTTTATACGTTTTCGTACGTTTTCATACGCTTCCATCTGCTTTTATCAGTTTATATATGTTTTGGTACATTTTTATACATTTTTGTACGTGTTGGTGCATTTTTATACGTATGAAAACGTACAAACAGAAAAACAACGTACAAAACGTAAAAATAAGGGCAAAAGCCTTCATCCTGATCGATTTCCTTCATCTCTGCGACATTGATTGAACGTTCTTTGTTGGATTATGGTTTGTTCTACGGTATTGGTGAATTCCTTATTCGATCGTGATCATTCAAGAGTTTTATTTCTTTTTAACTGTTTTGAACAATTTCGGGTTTCACACTTGAGACCTGATTGGTAGTTTGATGTTGTGATTCTTGTTTGATTCTTCTTAACTGTTTTAGGGTTTCCTTGGTACAATAGGGTTTTTTTATCCGAACTATTAGGGTTTGAAACTTTTTTGTTTGTTTGTTGTTGTGGTTTCTCCGAACAGGTTTGGGTTTGACAGTAGGGTTTATTGGACAGTTACATGTTCTTCAGTTGGGTTTCACGTTTGTTTGCTGGTGTGTTTAGCGGGAAAAAAGTAGTAGTTTGTTTAAAACTTTTTTCTTTACAATACAATTTTTTTAGACACACATTAATTAATTGTTGAGTAAACTACAAAATACATCCCTCTGGTTTACATTTTAAGAGATCTTACATCCAAGTCATAAACTATTGATATCTTACATTCTTTTTAAGTCAAACGTTAGACATAATACATCTTTGAGGACGAACGGTGCAAATATTTTTCCGTTATCTTCTAACGAGGGATATATTTTGCAGTTTACTTTTATACTTTACTTTTATTTTCACTTTTATTATTGTTATTATTATTATTATTATTATTATTATTATATTTTTTTTTATTATTATTATTTTATATATAACATCACTTTTATTAGAAATTCATGCTATTATTATTATTATTATTGGCCGCTTTTTGTACGTTTTCATAGGTTTGTATATCTTTTTATACATTTTTGTACGTTTTGATACGTTTTCACCCGTTTTTAACATTTTTTATCTGTTTGGTATTTTTTTTTCGTTTTTGTTCGTTTTCTCCGTTTTTACATATTTTCGTGCGTTTTTATACGTTTTTGTAAGTTTTCATACGCTTTTATCAGTTTAAATCTGTTTTGGTACATTGTTATACGTTTTTGTATGGGTTTGTACGTGTTGGTACGTTCTTATACGTATGAAAACGTACAAAAACATAAAAAAGGGACAAAATCCTTCATCCTAATCCATCTCCTTCATCTCTGCAACATTGATTCAATGTTCATTATTGGAATGTGGGTTGTTCTACGGTATCGGTGAATTCCTTATTCAATCATGATCGTTCTAAAGTTTTATTTCTTTTTAATTGTTTCGAACATTTTCGGGTTTCACACTTGAAACTTGATTGGTAGTTTGATGTTGTGTGATTCCTGTTTAATTATTCTTAACCGTTTTAGGGCTTCTTTGGTATAATAGGTTTTTTTTATCCGAATTGTTAGGGTTCGAAACTGTTTCGTTTGTTTGCTGTTGTGGTTTCTCTGAACATGTTTAGGTTTGACAATAGGGTTTCTCGAACAGTTACAAGTTCTTCAGTTGGGTTTCACGTTTGTATGATAGTGTGTTTCTCCGAGCAGTATGATTTCTCGCTTGAGGTTTTGATTTCCATTTCAAAACTGGTTCAATTTTTCGAACAACTAGGTTTTTTCTTAACAGTTAGGGGTTCGACACAACTTACTATTTTTGTTTTCTACCTCGCTGATATGTTGGGGCTTTGTTTCCTTCAGTGGCTTTTGTTTTGAGACGTTTTGGGGTTCATAACTTGTTCAGTGGTGTTAAATATTACCTTTTTATATGGTATATGCTTGTACTTTCAGTTATGTGGTGGTTTCGTCATCGGATTTGTGGTTTCTTTCTCAGGATTATGGTGTTAGTTGCTACCGCGGTTCTATGGTGTTAGTTGTTGCTACATTACGGTGGCATGCATTATGATGCGACGGGTTGTAATCCTCTTAAATAAAATTTACAATCCTCTTAGGCAGAGTACCTAATCGTTGCAGTGCAGTGTAGGCAATACTCAGGGGATTGATCGTTATCTAGGGGAATGGTGAGGTAGGTTCGAATCGTACGTTACTATAGTCTAAAGGTTAAGGGAAGAGTATTTTTTTATTTTTATATTTTATGAAAGCAAGTAAAATCTCAAGTTTTGAAGAGGGTTTGATTATGTGAAGTCTTGAATTCAGGATCAATAAGCAATAAAGTGTTTAATCTAGAGAGAGAAAGATTAGA